>RJVU01007700.1:4091127-4125643 GCA_003731715.1 Anabarilius grahami | reverse complement strand
TATTACCATTATACTTTTTAAAATCACATTTTAAATATTATTATTATTAAAAATATTATTAAATAGAGCTTTAAAATAACATTAGTTATTACTACTACTAATTATTATAATTATTTTATAGTAAAAAAAATAAAATGCATGTAAGTTAGATTTTTTTCCCCCCCAAATTTGTGCAACCCTAAAACAAAATGCCACAGGATCTTTTCTCCATCATTTTTGCTCAATAACATTTAATCAACTAGGGTTTAGAAACTGTACAAACTTTAGTCAAATGTTTTCTTTGTCAAGTATATAATCTTTCTTTTAAAATCACACTTCCTTTGACATTTTATCTAATGTATCAAAGTGTATCAGAAGAGAAAAAAAGCTCTATATTTTCATAAGACCACATGATCCGTTTAAAATAAGTACGAAACTCTGTGCGTCCGCTGTATGACAGATCTCACAACGTGATATTACATAATAATCACCTGTAAGTGAATCTATTATTGCACATCAACCAAAAACAAACCATCTCCGTCCGGTCGACACAGACGTTTGATCGAATCACATGGGTTTAATTAGCAGCCACTCGTCTCAATCACACATTCAAGTTCTAAATAAAAGCTTGTGATTACACCATTATCGCTCCAATTAGACAATTAGCTAGCCTAAACTGCATCTTGAGAGAGCGGTGTACGCGTAAACCCAAGAAAAACCAAAAGATAGCTGAGAAAAACGCAGATCTGCCTGAACAGAAAGAGACGTGTGAATGGCAGTCGCTGCTGCAGGTAATGAATGGCTGCATGGCTATTTATAGACGCAGTCGCTGCGATGATCATCAGCCTGAAACCACACCACAGGCTGAAATTAATTACTCTATAAAGAACCTAAACATCCACATACCAAACCAGCATTTAAACAGAGAGAAGTTACATCACAGACTCCAGCACAAGAATGAATGCATGCAAATGTAAACGGTTAATAATTTATTGTGATTATTTAGTGATTTACAGCAGCGCTGCATCTCTAATTGAGCATCGGCGAGAGTCTCGTTTGACTAATACATCAAAAACTCACTTTTATAAGAGAATGCAAAATAGCCGGAGTGATTTTACTGGAATAGAACATGAAAGTGATCATTAAAATTGTGTCCCAGAGAGATTACACAAGACTCAGCCACGTGAAGCATGTGAGAGGTGTTTACATTTATCACAGAGCAATTCTGTCATTTTTATCATTACATAAATTCCACCACATCTCAAATTATGTTTGATCACGTTCTCAGGTGGAAAAGACATGCGAAGAATCTTTGTAATAAAATGGCTGATTCCTTTGTCTCGCTAAGACTAATTACACATCTAGAGTTTATGCATCCAATACACATACCTGATAATTATATAAACACACAGTGTAATTTTGCAAAATTACAGCTTGATTGGAAGTGATGCATAATGATAATTGTCTCGTGTTTCATCTCAAGCTCTTCACCGACACTCCTGGGTAAATAAGTACACGAACTCTGAATAAAACTTTATTAGGGTTAAAACTGTTGGTAATGATATCGATTCTGGAATAAAAAATAAAAATAAAAAATCAAGTTAAGTGAACCGATTTTTTTCTCCCAGCCCTAATATTTTTTTTAAATGTCATATTTCATATCTGTCTTTCAGACAAATAGATGGAACAACAGACAGACCGACAGACAGACAGACAAATATATAGATGGAACAACAGACAGATATGACAAGACAAATAGATGGACAGACAGATAGAACAACAACAGACAGACAGATAGATAGAATGGCAGAACAACAGATGGACAGACAGAGACAGAACAACAGACAAATAGATGGAACAGACAGACAGACAGACAAATAGATGGACAGAGACAGAACGACAGACAAATAGATGGACAGAGACAGAACGACAGACAAATAGATGAGATAGATAGATATAACAACAGAACAACAGACAGATGGAATGACAGAACGATAGATAGAACAACAGAGACGGATAGACTGACAGACAAATAGATGGAACAGACAGATGGAACACAGACAGACAGATATAACAACAGACAAATAGATGGAACGACAGAACAACAGACAAATAGATGGAACGACAGAACAGACAGACAAATAGATGGAACAGACAGATGGAACGATAGATAGATATAACAACAGACAAATAGATGGAACGACAGAACAGACAGACAAATAGATGGAACAGACAGATGGAACGATAGACAGATAGATATAACAACAGACAAATAGATGGACAGACAGCAACAGACAGATAGATGGAACGACAGATAGATATAACAACAGACAAATAGATGGACAGACAGCAACAGACAAATAGATGGAACGACAGAACAACAGACAAATAGATGGAACGACAGAACAGACAGACAAATAGATGGAACAGACAGATGGAACGATAGATAGATATAACAACAGACAAATAGATGGAACGACAGAACAGACAGACAAATAGATGGAACAGACAGATGGAACGATAGACAGATAGATATAACAACAGACAAATAGATGGACAGACAGCAACAGACAGATAGATGGAACGACAGATAGATATAACAACAGACAAATAGATGGACAGACAGCAACAGACAAATAGATGGAACGACAGAACAACAGACAAATAGATGGAACGACAGAACAGACAGACAAATAGATGGAACAGACAGATGGAACGATAGATAGATATAACAACAGACAAATAGATGGAACGACAGAACAGACAGACAAATAGATGGAACAGACAGATGGAACGATAGACAGATAGATATAACAACAGACAAATAGATGGACAGACAGCAACAGACAGATAGATGGAACGACAGATAGATATAACAACAGACAAATAGATGGACAGACAGCAACAGACAAATAGATGGAACGACAGAACAACAGACAAATAGATGGAACGACAGAACAGACAGACAAATAGATGGAACAGACAGATGGAACGATAGATAGATATAACAACAGACAAATAGATGGAACGACAGAACAGACAGACAAATAGATGGAACAGACAGATGGAACGATAGACAGATAGATATAACAACAGACAAATAGATGGACAGACAGCAACAGACAGATAGATGGAACGACAGATAGATATAACAACAGACAAATAGATGGACAGACAGCAACAGACAAATAGATGGAACGACAGAACAACAGACAAATAGATGGAACGACAGAACAGACAGACAAATAGATGGAACAGACAGATGGAACGATAGATAGATATAACAACAGACAAATAGATGGAACGACAGAACAGACAGACAAATAGATGGAACAGACAGATGGAACGATAGACAGATAGATATAACAACAGACAAATAGATGGACAGACAGCAACAGACAGATAGATGGAACGACAGATAGATATAACAACAGACAAATAGATGGACAGACAGCAACAGACAAATAGATGGAACGACAGAACAACAGACAAATAGATGGAACGACAGAACAGACAGACAAATAGATGGAACAGACAGATGGAACGATAGATAGATATAACAACAGACAAATAGATGGAACGACAGAACAGACAGACAAATAGATGGAACAGACAGATGGAACGATAGACAGATAGATATAACAACAGACAAATAGATGGACAGACAGCAACAGACAGATAGATGGAACGACAGATAGATATAACAACAGACAAATAGATGGACAGACAGCAACAGACAGATAGATGGAACGACAGACAGATAGATATAACAAAAGACAAATAGATGGATAGACAGAACGACAGACAAATAGATGGAATGACAGACAGACAGATGTGAGTCCTGTGTTCATAAATGAGGTGACTGGAGAGAGTTTCCTGTTTGAAATTCTTGGGGTTGAACATTAGAGGACTTTTCTTGGTCTACGCACACACACACACACACCTCCACAGTCATTGGAAAAGCACAACATTGTCTTTATTTTTTGAGAAGATTAAAGAAGCCAAGACTGCCTCAGAAACTTCTTGTTAACTTTCACCTATGTGCAGTGTAGAGTGTACTAACATATTGCATCACACTTGGTACGGTAATTGTACAAGAGAGGAACAGAGGACTCTGCAACGAGGTACAAAAATGGCACAATATCATTGGCACACAGTTACCATCAGTTGAAGACATTTATTTGTCTAGATGTCAGAGCAGAACCTCCAAAATTATTAGAGATCCCTCTCACCCTGCACACTACCTCTTTGATCTCTTCCCTTCGAGTACAGATTTACTCTCGTACCAAAAGACTGAAAAATTGCTTTTTTGCTAGAGCTGTACAACTATTGAACACTTCCTGACTGGTTCCTCTATATAAATGTATATAAATTATATTTGTAATTGCACTACACACATTAAACAGCTTTTTTTTTTAATAAATATATACTTTTAATCTATATTGACATTTTTATATTTGTTGTGTTTTTTGTCTATAAATTTGTTGCCTTTTTTATTTTTAATGTTGCTGTTTTATGTATATGTTTGGGAACGTGGGATACCAACAAATTTTGTTGTTTTGCACAGCAGTACAATGATAGACAGACAGAACAACAGACAAATAGATGGAAAGACAGACATAGAGATATCACCCTTTCTTTAACATGTATAACATAATCTAACAGTGCTGATCACACTGAAATCATATAAACATCAAATGGCTTGTTCAACACAAGCTCGTCCATCAAACCACAGTGCAAACACACACTCAGCATCATCATCATCATGAGTCCCTCGATTACATTCTTCATCAGACAGAAGCTAGAAACGACCCTCCAGACCGTTACTGAAGCCCAAACGGGCTCCTCACGCCTCTGTCCGAGTGAGGCGCTCTGGGGCAAACACACACCACATATAAACACACACGTGCACATACACACGCCCACACAAACACACACAAGAGAGCATGAATGGAAAGCAAAGCCGGCGCGATATAAACGGCAAGCGCGGAATTCTAGCCCACGTATCCTAGCAACAAGCTAGCGAGGGTCTTTTCAGCACATCGCTCGGGTAAAGACAGATTACTCGTTTTTTTCCCCCCCTCTTCTGCCGGAGGCGTTTGGAACGAAGGAGGTGGCAGAAATAGAAAATCGTCTCTTTAGTCACTTTGTGCTTTCTACATTTGCCCTCATGAGAAGCTGGAAAACCTCCAGCAATCCCCAGAGATACTGCGTGGGGCGGCAACTAATCACTTTCTGTGCACCAATGCAATATTGTACACTACACAAACACAAAAACACACATTTATAACACACTCTTCCTGTAACACTGATGCCAAACAGGCAATGTTGGAATAAGCATGATTTTTAGGGATTCCCTGACCATAAGGCCCTGGAATTTGGTGCAGATGCTGATATTTAAATGAAAAGTAAGATGAAATTCTGATAGCAGTATAACAGACTACTAACATAAAATGCATATAAATATCAATACCTGCCAATAATATGTCTTAAGTTGATATTAAATGCTTAGTTTTATGATCAAAGCTTTGTAGTATGGAAGCTTGTTTCCGACATGAAATAAATAATAAAAAAGGTAACTGACTTCTCACAATTTTGACTTTTTTTCTCAGAATTGCGAGATGTAAAGTCAGAATTGCGAGATATAAAGTCAGAATTGCGAGATATAAAGTTTAAATTGCGAGATATAAAGTCAGAATTGCGAGATATAAAGTCTAAATTGCGAGTTGTAAAGTTAGAATTGCGAGTTATAAAGTCAGAATTGCGAGTTGTAAAGTCAGAATTGCGAGATATAAAGTCTAAATTGCGAGATATAAAGTCAGAATTGCGAGATATAAAGTCAGAATTGCGAGTTGTAAAGTCAGAATAGCGAGATATAAAGTCTAAATTGCGAGATGTAAAGTCAGAATAGCGAGATATAGTCTAAATTGCGAGATATAAAGTCAGAATTGCGAGTTGTAAAGTCAGAATAGCGAGATATAAAGTCTAAATTGCGAGATATAAAGTCAGAATTGCGAGATATAGTCTAAATTGCGAGATATAAAGTCAGAATAGCAAGATAGTCTAAATTGCGAGATATAAAGTCAGAATAGCGAGATATAAAGTCTAAATTGCGAGATATAAAGTCAGAATTGCGAGATATAGTCTAAATTGCGAGATATAAAGTCAGAATAGCGAGATATAGTCTAAATTGCGAGATATAAAGTCAGAATTGCGAGATATAGTCTAAATTGCGAGATATAAAGTCAGAATTGCGAGTTGTAAAGTCAGAATAGCGAGATATAAAGTCTAAATTGCGAGATATAAAGTCAGAATTGCGAGATATAGTCTAAATTGCGAGATATAAAGTCAGAATTGCGAGTTGTAAAGTCAGAATTGCGAGATATAAAGTCAGAATAGCGAGATATAAAGTCTAAATTGCGAGATATAAAGTCAGAATTGCGAGATATAGTCTAAATTGCGAGATGTAAAGTCAGAATTGCGAGATATAAAGTCTAAATTGCGAGTTGTAAAGTCAGAATTGCGAGTTGTAAAGTCAGAATTGCGAGAAATAAAGTCTAAATTGCGTGTTGTAAAGTCAGAATTGCGAGAAATAAAGTCAGAATTGCGAGTTGTGAAGTCAGAATTGCGAGTTGTAAAGTCAGAATTGCGAGTTGTAAAGTCAGAATTGCGAGTTGTAAAGTCAGAATTGCGAGTTATAAAGTCAGAATTGCGGGATATAAAGTCAAGTCACCTGATGATGACAGGATGATTATTTTTGGGAGAACTTTCCCTGGAAGTTAAGTAAACTCTTAGTTTTTTTATAATAAATGCAATGTGTAATGCCACTAAGAGTTTCATTTATAATATGATTCGCAGACTACTCTAATGTTTTTGTCAGGTGTTTATTAATCTTAGCTGCATGCCAACACGTCAAGACAATGTTTGATAGCTGAAGGAGTGAAATCAGAATATTTTCTCTAAACAACAAAAGCTGGATTCTTACACTCCTGAAGGGTCACCAAGAAAATGCTGATCTCCTCTTCATTATGGATATATTTTGGTCAGATATGCACCGTTTGTCACATCAAAGGCTCTTTGGCTAATTGTGAATGCAAGTGTCTTTACGCAGTAAAGGATTGTGGGATTGGATGCTGAGGGTTCGCTCTGCTGGTCTTAAGCAGAATCACAAGACACGTAAATGAATGGTCTGTCTGAAAAGAGCAATAATTCACTGAGATGAGAACACAGTGTTCTCTTCAGAGGAGATGTGAGTCTGTCTTTCCACACAAGAGATTTAAATTAATGATTTTGAGAGCATTAGTGTCTTTACATCTTTCATGTCCTTCTCTATCAACGTCTAAACGACTGCTCACACTGATAGAATTTTGCAGACTGATTTTCAAAGAGTTGGTGATTTGGCAATGTTGAGCAACAACCAAAGGATGCAACGCAATATAGTGCTAAAAGCTCTCTGTGTAAATCTGTGGCCTGTTTTAAGTTGCAGACATGAGGAACAAGTATTTATTTTTTAAGCACCCAGTCTCCTACTGTATTTTCTGCTGTAAACCGTAAATGCAAATGCACTGTAATTTGACCTAACTGGTAGAGATGCACAAAAAATTTGCCATATGAAAATATACAGCAAAAAAAAAAAAGAGGTCTTAGCCAAAGCAGTTTTGGAGGGAAATCCGAAAGACCGAAAGAGTGACTTTAAATCAGCTCTTCTCTTGTGTCACTGGATGAGCTACAACAGGTATATGTCACCTGTTTACGCACTTCACAGTGGCCAAAAATTATGCTAGAGTAGCCGTGTGTCAAATTTATTCGACTGAAATATCAAGCCGAATATGCCCCTCCTTTCCGAGAGCCAGCTCTGCTCTGATTGGTCAGATGGCCCAGTCTGTTGTGATTGCAGCACATGTCGGAAACCAAACACCCATTACCATATATGGATTTCAGCTGCTTCAGCTTCCAGAAGCACTTGATACACAGTGATATTAATATCAAGTAAAAATTTTAAAGGGGATTTAAAAATTAATTTTTTAGTGTTTAAAGAATTAGTCCACTTTTAAATAAACTTTTCCTGATAATTTACTCACTCCCATGTCATCCAAGATGTTCATGTCTTTCTTTCGTCAGTCGAAAAGAAATTAAGGTTTTTGATGAAAACATTCCAGGATTTTTCTCCATATAGTGGACTTCAATGGCCTCCAGACGGTTGAAGGTCAAAATGACAGTTTCAGTGCAGCTTCAAAGGGCTTTAAATGATCCCAGACGAGGAATAAGAGTCTAATCTAGAGAAACCATCGCTCATTTAAAAAAAAAAATACAACCGTTTATGCTTTATAAACACAAAATATCGCCTTGAACGTACTTCCCGTTTCTGCATTCTTCAAAACGCTTACGCTGTGTGTCCTACGCCTTTCCTATTATACTTACGGGAAAAAACTAAACTGGCGCCGCGTTCGTTCCGTAAGTAGAATAGGGAAGGCGTAGGACATACAGCGTAAGCTTTTTGAAGAATACGGAAATGCGGTTTTGGCGGAAGCACTTACAAAGGCGATCATTTGTTTATATAAAGCATATACAGTTGTTGTTTTTTTCCAAAAATGAGCGATGGTTTCTCTAGATAAGACTCTAATTCCTCGTCTGGTATCGTTTAAAGCCCTTTGAAGCTGCACTGAAACTGACATTGAAGTCCATTGAAGTCCACTATAAGGAGAATAATCCTGGAATGTTTTCATCAAAAACCTTCATTTCTTTTCGACTGACGAAAGAAAGACATGAACATCTTGGATGACATGGGAGTGAGTAAATTATCAGGAAAAGTTTATTTAAAAGTGGACTAATCCTTTAAGTGCTGTAATCAGGTCCCCGGTGCCTCTACCAACCCAGTAAAAGTGAAAAAGGACAACCCCGTAACTTTGTTTGGGTAAGCCTTTCTCTGCAAACATGTGAAAAAACGAGCCACTCAGATTTCGCTCACCTAGTGACGTAGGAAGGGGATCTTATTATAATATTACCGCCCCTTAATCGGCACGTTTCCACTCACAATGTCGCCATTTTGTTTTCAGTTCTAACGCAATGGTAATACATGCAACAAAGGCATCAATTTATCCACTAACCATTCAGAAACGTCCAGTTTCCTTCTAAAAGTTGTAACTTCTTCCTGAGTCTCTCCATCAGTGTCGACTCCGGTTTGAACAATGTAAGGATGAACACCGTTACTGACAATCCTCATTTTGGCTGCGTGAGATTCTCCAGCTTTGTTGTTGTTGAGCTGTTAAAGCTCCGCCCTCTTCTGGAAAGGGGGCCGGGAGCAGCAGCTCATTTGCATTTAAAGGGACACACACAAAAAAATGTGTGTTTTTGCTCACACCCAAATAGGGGCAAATTTGACAAGCTATAATAAATGATCTGTGGGGTATTTTGAGCTGAAACTTCACAGACACATTCTGGAGACACCAGAGACTCTCCCCCACACCTGCAATTCAGTTCAGTGAAGATGGCGTGCGCCATGTCTTCAGAAAGAACAAGAGAAGAAAGGCACCAGGCCCAGACAGCGTTTCACCAGCCTGTCTGAAAACCTGCGCTGACCAGCTGGCCCCCATCTTCACAAAGATCTTCAACAGATCACTGGAGCTGTGCGAAGTCCCCTCATGCTTCAAACGCTCCACCATCATCGCCGTCCGAAAGAAACCCAAAATTACTGGACTGAATGACTACAGACCTGTGGCTCTAACGTCTGTGGCCATGAAGTCATTTGAAAGACTGTCCTTCAGATAAGCCAGAACCATCGGTGGACCCTTACTGGACCCCCTGCAGTTTGCTTACCAAGCAAACAGGTCTGTGGATGATGCAGTCAATATGGGACTGCATTATGTTCTCCAGCATCCGGACAGACCAGGGACTTATGTGAGGATCCTGTTTGTGGACTTCAGCTCTGCTTTTAACACCATCATCCCATCACTCCTCCAGCCCAAACTAACTCAGCTCTCCGTGCCCACCTCTGTCTGTCAGTGGATCACCAGCTTCCTGACAGACAGGCAGCAGCTAGTGAGGCTGGGAAAATTCTCATCCAGCACCCGCACCATCAGCACCGGCGCCCCTCAGGGCTGTGTCCTCTCCCCACTGCTCTTCTCCCTCTACACCAACGACTGCACCTCTAAAGACCCCTCTGTCAAGCTCCTGAAGTTTGCGGACGACACCACAGTCATCGGCCTCATCCGGGACGGAGACGAGTCTGCTTACAGACTGGAGGTTGAACAGCTGGCTGTCTGGTGCAGTCTTAACAACCTGGAGCTCAACACGCTCAAGACAGTGGAGATGATCGTGGACTTCAGGAGAAACCCCCCTGCTCTCCCCCCACTCACCATCATGAACAGCACTGTGACTGCAGTGGAGTCATTCAGGTTCCTGGGCACCACCATCTCACAGGACCTGAAGTGGGACATTCACATTGACTCCACTGTGAAAAAGGCCCAGCAGAGGTTGTACTTCCTTCGCCAGCTGAGGAAGTTCAACCTGCCACAGGAGCTGCTGAAACAGTTCTACTCTGCCATCATTGAATCCATCCTCTGCACTAAATCTACCAGCTCAGCTACCAAATCTGACCTCAGAAGACTACAGAGGGTAGTCCGGTCTGCTGAGCGAATCATTGGCACAACCCTCCCCACTCTCCAAGAACTGTACTTATCCAGAGTGAGAAAAAGGGCAAAGATCACCACTCTGGACCCCTCACATCCAGCACACTCCCTCTTTGAACTGTTGCCATCTGGTCGACGCTACAGAGCCCTGAGCACCAGAACGACCAGACACAGGAACAGTTTCTTCCCTCAGGCAATCCATCTCAAGAACACTTGACAAACACGGAACACACAACACTATTACACATTATTTACTTAAAACGCTTATTTATATTTCAAATTTGCCCACATAACTGTACATACAAATTGTCTATATTATATATTGTTTTTTGCTTTTTTTGCACTTTGTCTATCTTGTAAATTTGTATATTATTCTTTTATTCTTTTTATTATGTGTCGTGTCTTGTTGCTGTTACTCTGTTGCACTGTGGAGCTTCTGTCACTAAAACAAATTCCTAGTATGTGTAAACAACATACCTGGCAATAAAGCTCTTTCTGATTCTGAGACTCATATTACACCTTATGAAAAGGGGCATTATAGGTCTCCTTTAAACATTCTACTCTTATTAAATCTACCATTGTTCTTCTACATTGTCATACTGAACTGACCGACAGCTTCAATGATTATAAAAGGAATGCTCTTTACTTTCTATGTAATTCGAAGAAATTTGAAGAAAAGGGGCAACGCCGTGGTGGCACCAGTGTGACCTCTAACAAAATATAGTTGCACTGGCAGGAAAATATGACGCACGTCTCTCTCTACAGGAAAAATTCTCTATAACTATGAATCTAAACTGTAAAGTAAACATCATGTCCTCATCCTCAGGTCAATCTGAAGCTTCTACAGATGAAAAACACAGAGGACAGGAACACTGAACACTCACTGTATCATCACCTGCTATGATCACAAACATCCATTAAAAAGACAGACAGTGCGTATTCATGCCCCACCGCTGGTGAAAAGGAGTTTTAGTGAAATAATGGAGCCACATCATGCTTTTCTATCCTCCTAAAAGGTGAAGCATGTCATTTTTGAATGTTAAAACACTTATTTCATCCTAGTTTGATGTGCAGTCTACCACATGACCAGTTAAGAGTTTAGACATATCTATTCGTTTACAATTATGATGAGACATGTGCCATTCAAACTTTGTTTCCAAAAGAAAATTCATCAACACAAGAAAGAAAACTGCACTTGTTAAACAGTATTTAAACAGCCTGACATGTTAACTTCTCACACTGCCTTTTAAAGGACAAACATACACTTTTAAGGGTGGTTCACATAAAGCACGATAACTGTAATGATAACTATAACCATAAAGTTTTAATAATCAAACTCTTTGAGAATAGGGAAGTCCACACCACAAAGACACAGAAACAATATTTTTGGAATCACTTTCAGAATGATTTTTTTTCCAGCTGATGATGATAAAAACAATGACAGCCAATCAGAATCCACTATATTATGGCATTTTTATGTATTTAGGCTCTACTAGAGCAGGTTTTCCTGCTTGAATGTTGATTATTTTCCTCATATTCTCCATTGTTGCAGCTCCTCTCTTCCCAGTCTGTCAGTAACGCTCTCTAAAGTTCCTGTCTCTATGAAGCCCCTCCTTCTGAAAAGCACAATGTGCTCTGATTGGCCGGCTGGAGCAGTGTGTTGTGATTGGTGTTTGGGAAATGTCCCGCCCCTTACCATAACCACATGTGCTTAAAATAAACAGAACAGTATTGTGTGTTGGTGAGGAGTGGATGCTAATATAGTTATTTTCATAGTAATCGTTCTTGGTGTGAATGGGCCTTTAGTTGAGTCAGATCACATGATACCAGACTGTGAAATCATTACTCCAGCAGCCTAAAGTGACTCCAGGTTAAAGTGAACACTCACCAGATAGACGTGGTCCTGGTCCTGGAAAGCGTGTTGAAGCTGAGGGATCCAGGGACTGGAGTTCAAGGCCAGGATGGTTCTCTCCTCCTCAAAGAACGCCACCTTCACAAGACAGAAGAATCGATCAGTCGTCCACAAACCAAAGTTGTGTTTCAGTTCTGATATCCAGTTCTGTTTTTGTTTAGTGCTTAGAAGCAAGTAAACTAGATCCTGCCTTTACTTGTCCTAAACAGGTGAAAGTTTCCAAGTAAACTGTCTGTCCTAACACTTGAAATAAACTCAGTAAATCAGAACATATTTAAAGACGCAATGAAACAAAAATAGCGACAGATGTTCTCTTCCGTATACTGATGTACATCCAAGTTAGGCAGATCAAAAATATCAAAATATCAAAAATAAAGAGTAGGGCGGGGACTTGATTCTATGTATCGTCGTTGACTGGATGTTGATAAGTGGGCGTGGCTCTCACAGAGAGTCTGAAGGTCCAGTTATGATATTTTGCTTTAGAATTACAAGGTTAAAAAAATGCACAGATGAATCATTCACAATAAGATCATTAATATGCATTTAGAAAAAAAGATGAATTTTAATTTCATGCTGACTTTAATGTTTAATACGGAGCTGTGATGAGCAGGATTTTGCACCAATGATGTTTCACTATTGGCCGAGAGTAGAAGTAGTGACAGAAGAAGAAACTAAATGAGTGACAAAATGAATAACATGCAACACTAGGGCCCTATGAAATCCATTTTTTTTCCCCGTTTTAATTTTTTTGGACTCCATTTTAACGGTTAAATAAAATGTTAGTAATCAAAAAGCATGTCTAATTAATTGAAATCATGAAACTTATACAATTTATTAAAAGTTCAACAAATTAAATTTTTTAGGGCCCTATTAAATAAATAAATTATTTTTTTCTCAAATTCCATTTTATTTTAACTGAAATTCTGTGTTTTCTGTGCTAAGCTGTCTAGATTCCATTTTAATTGTTTAATTAAATTTTAATAAACAAGAACCATGTCTAATTAATTGAATTCATAAAAACAACAAAAACATTTTTTGTTTGTTTTTTTAATTAATTTCCATTAAATGTTTTTTTTTCTTCTTCAGACATTTTGTGTTGTGTATTTTAATTTTTCTGGCAATCAAATGAAGGCATAAAACATTAATTTAATTTATCTTTTAATCATCAGGGATGCAAACAGGTAAGGGGGAAAAAAGGTGAGAACATTGTGTGGGACGGGAACATGCTCTTTTATGTCCACACCTGTAATTTTTCAAGAAAAAAAAATTACATAATGTTGCATCATTCTACCAAATTCAACATTTGGTCAATATCTCATGTTATAAAAGATGAAGTGCTGTACAGGCTATTTAAGACAATATTGGCTGATTAGCCGGCAATACTGAGCTAAACTGCAAACTGTTTCCCCTCGCTCTCTTCACTGTTTCCACATCTCAGACATCAAATACATAAAATATTACTCTTTATAGACATAGATTTTAAAGTAAAGAGTACAGGAAACACTGAACAGTACTTATTAAAGGGTTAGTTCACCCAAAAATGAAAATTCTGTCATTTATTACTCACCCTCATGCCGTTCCACACCCGTAAGACCTTCGTTAATCTTCGGAACACAAATTAAGATATTTTTGATGAAATCCGATGGCTCAGTGAGGCCTGAGAAATGACATTTCCTCTCTCAAGATCCATTAATGCACTAAAAACATATTTAAATCAGTTCATGTGAGTACAGTGGTTCAATATTAATATTATAAAGCCACGAGAATATTTTTGGTGCGCCAAAAAAACAAAATAACGGCTTATATAGTGATGGCCGATTTCAAAACACTGCTTCAGGAAGCTTCGGAGCGTTATGAATCAGTGTGTCGAATCAGCGGTTCGGAGCGTCAAAGTCACGTGATTTCAGCAGTTTGACATGCGATCCGAATCATGATTCAACACAAAAGATTCATAACGCTCCAAAGCTTCCTGAAGCAGTGTTTTGAAATCGGCCATCACTATATAAGTCGTTATTTGGTTTTTTTGCCGCACCAAAAATATTCTCGTGGCTTTATAATATTAATATTGAACCACTGTACTCACATGAACTGATTTAAATATGTTTTTAGTGCATTAATGGATCTTGAAAGAGGAAATGTCATTTCTCAGGCCTCACTGAGCCATCGGATTTCATCAAAAATATCTTAATTTGTGTTCCGAAGGTCTTACGAGTATGGAACGGCATGAGGGTGAGTAATTAATGACAGAATTTTCATTTTTGGGTGAACTAACCCTTTAAACAACCAGTTCTTTATTTACCCTTGTAAGACCCCGCACCCCCTCATAAAAACACTTTCTCATTGGATCTATGCAAATCCCAGAGGTGACCTATTTTGATCTCAAAAAGGTGAGTTGTCACTCAAAGGTGAGGAGTTTGCATCTATGAATCATATGAAATTAAACTTTTTTTTTTTTTTTTAANTGCTGCACAACAGAGCTTTACTGTTAAAAAAAACATGGAAAAAAATTTGATTATTCCTTTAAAAAAAAAAAAAAAGCTTTAATGATAATTTACTATTATTGTTATTATTATTAGTGCGAGTATTATTATTCCATTGAGACGTAGCTAAATTCTACTGTACAACAGTAATATATTTTTCTATCAATTTCTTCATAAACAGAACTTTTATTTTGACGGGTTGCCGTGAAGACCTTTGAGTTTCTGTGCGTTTATGATATGATGGTGTTAGTTTTTCTCAAATGAAACGGTAAAATGCTGATGAAGTGACTCTCAGAGCGACTCTGGAGATGAAGTTCACGTGTTTATGTCCTCATATAGTACTGAAACCATTCACACACACAGAGACACGCAGAACATGCAGGATTCATACTTAAATAGACTTTTTGTGGTTTAAAATATTCAGAGACACTAGTCTATATCGCAATTTGATTTGTATTTATTCATCAAAAATTTAACAAATTTGAGTTATGACTGGATTCCGCGATTCCGTCTGCGTTTTCTGCATCGTGGAAATTATAAACGCAAAGTTTTCACCAAGTCGCTCCTGGTCAGGACACAGTATAACGCTTCACGCGACTCACCTGGTCCTGAGAACGCAGGCTGGTCTTCTCCATGAGCTTCATGGCGTACACGTCTCCCGTCGCTCTCTCCTTCACCACCTGCACCTCAGAGAAGTGTCCCCTTCCCACGATCCCCCTCACCTCAAAATCCCTATTACCAGGGAGCAGTTCCTGAACTTCAGCCACCACTTCAGAATCTGAAACACACAAACCACCACCATCACAACACCACCAAAACAAGAACTAAATGGCTATTTGACTGATTTAATATTGACAACACGACAGGCACTTGCATTTATTGACAAAGCTGGCCACATGTTTGATCTTCATGAGCTCCGGGGTGGCGCACTCTTGATAGAGCAGCAGCAAAGCATCGATCAGTCCTTCTCTGGTCACTCCGTTCACTCCTGCAGAGCTCGACACACTGCACTTCCCCTGAAAGCACACAAACATACACACTAAGTTTTTGTTTAATGTTGTAAAAGGCTCAGTAAACTCGAGAGGAAAGCGCTCACCTGCAGCAGCTGATTGAGTCGAGCGCAGCGGCTTGTGATGGAGTCGCCCGCCGCCAGATCTTTAACACTGCCGTGACCTCCATACTTGAACTTCAACATCACTGCAGGACAGACACGATCAAGACGTTCAGTACAGCTGACGGTGTCTGATGTCACACTCAATGGCTGTGTTCCAATCCTAGTGAGCTGCCTACCTAGACAGCAGTTATGATGCCCGGAAATGCAGTCCAAATAGGGAGCTCGCTAGGATTTGAGACGCATGCAAACTGTATTAGTGCAGCAGTGATGATAACATCCGCTCTGCTGCATCTGAAACACTTAAAAGTTGAATTATGAGTGTAAAAACCACTGCATATCGACACATATCTGAATAGTTAAAGTCAAGCAGTGTGACAATTTTTTAGATCAAAATGAAAATAATATCATTTATTATTCATGCCGTTCCACACTTCGTTAATCTTCGGAACACAAATTAAGATATTTTTGATGAAATCCGATGGCTCAGTGAGGCCTGAGCAATGACATTTCCTCTCTCAAGATCCATTAATGTACTAAAAACATATTTAAATCAGTTCATGTGAGTACAGTGGTTCAATATTAATATTATAAAGTGACGAGAATATTTTTGGTGCGCCAAAAACACAAAATAACGACTTATATAGTGATGGCCGATTTCAAAACACTGCTTCAGGAAGCTTCGGAGCGTTATGAATCAGTGTGTCGAATCATGATTCGGATCGCGTGTCAAACTCCTGAAATCACGTGACTTTGGTGCTCAGAACCGCTGATTCGACACACTGATTCATAACGCTCCGAAGCTTCCTGAATCAGTGTTTTGAAATCGGCCATCACTATATAAGTCGTTATTTTGTGTTTTTGGTGCACCAAAAATATTCTCATGGCTTTATAATATTAATATTGAACCACTGTACTCACATGAACTGATTTAAATATGTTTTTAGTACATTAATGGATCTTGAGAGAGGAAATGTCATTGCTCAGGCCTCACTGAGCCATCGGATTTCATCAAAAATATCTTAATTTGTGTTCCGAAGATTAACGAAGTGTGGAACGGCATGAGGGTGAATAATAAATGATATTATTTTCATTTTTGGGTGAACTAACCCTTTAACTAAGACGCAAAATGTAATATTTGTCTTTTTAATAATTAATGTCACACGACAGGAATATTAATCAGATAACGTACACTATTAATTGCGAACTATAAATCCATTTGTGACCGTGTTCATCAACAATAACTTCCAGGATAATAAACATGAAGCAGATTGTAAACAGAATATAATCACTTGACCATGACAGCAAACTACACGTCATAATACACACGTTTTTAATATTTTACGAAGGTAAAATGACATTACGAAGACAAAATGACATTCTGAAATCATTCAAAATGAGCTTAATTGATATTATTCGACATATTTCAGTTTGACACTTTCCCTCATTTACCGTCGAGTTCATAACGTTCGTGTTTAACACACACATTGAGAACCAGTTTGAAAGAAATCTAGAAATATGCTCACCAAATGTTCATGTGAGAATATTTGAAGTAATAAAAGAAATAAATCTCGTTTAGATGAACATCTCTGACTGACTGAAAACCGAAACCGTTTCCTGATGAATTTCAAATTTTGCGCGCTCAGCGCGACACCTCATTGGTCGACGCACCTGAAATGCGTCACGACGTTCGCGTAAGCTCCGCCCACAATCATCATTCCCTGCGACAAATCGTTTTGTTGTTGTTATTATTGAGTAAAATAATCTAGATTTATGAAGTACATACAATATAAACGTGAATTATATTATAATTGTAAACATGTAAAGCTTCAAAATCTCACTGTTCAACTGGGAATAGATCATTTTTGCTAAATAAAAATAATCAAAAGTACATTTTAAAACTAATCCAGTTTGAGTATCTTGAGATTTTCATAATAGTAGTTAAAAACTTTTTGTATAAAAATGTAAAAAATTTAATTTGCATGTTTGTGTAAAAAAAAAAAAACTCTATAATTAGTCTATATACTCTATAAATAACTTTTTTTTTTTTATTATTGCAATATTAACAAAAAGAACAAGTTGGTACATGCAAAAAATAAGCAATATTTCAAATAAAAAAATAAATTATGGTTCAATAGTAAACAGAAGAAACATGTAAGAGACTAATAATCCTAAAAATTAGAGAAAAAGAGAAAAAGAAAAGAGGGCAAATAAATAAAGAAACAAATATATTAAGGAAGAATATTAAACATGGCACAAATTCTGGATGTTTTCATTGCTTTCTTGTTAACAGAAGTTGAAATTGTATTTAAATACGTCTTCAATTCTTGTTTGAAAAAGTTTACTTTTCATGCATTTACATTTATGGATATAAAACTTTCCAATAAATAAAAGAAGGTTTATACAAAAACTTGCATTAAGTAGATTAAACCCAAAAAGAATGTGTCTATATGATAAAGAAAAAGTACAAAAAACATTTTGGACAATCAGAGCATCGATATTATTCCAGAAAGACCAAGTAAAGGGACATTCCCAAAACAAATGATCACCAGTTTCAGAGGAGGCTTCACAAAAGTACTCTATAAATAACTATATTCCACTTTTTCAGTTGCATTATGGGATGCATTTAGGACTTTAACGCACAAAAAGACAGATTCAGCTCTCCAGATCTCAGTATGAGAAGCAGAACTCAGGATGAAGTTTTCATGTTCAGGTTACATTACAACTCGCTGACCTTTGACACAGAACATCTGACAAGCTGCAGAGAACAACAACATTTCTCTTATTGAGTCTCATTGGCTTGTGAAGATCTGGTTTCCCTGGCGATGCCTGTGAGCACCATGGCAACAGCCTCCCCGAGCTGTGACGGAGAGAGACATGGGAAATTATAGAGACATAAGAGAGAAAATAGAAAGGATTGGAGACGAGACTCACGGGTCATTTTTAACAATCACGACAGGATGGACGAGAAACCCTCAAATCATCTCGCCTGAACTGACATAAATACACTAATTCATCTCATAATCAGCATTGTGGAGATCAAATATGATCGTTTAAAGACACAGAAATCACAATTCTGTCCTTATTTGCTCATTCAAAACCTGCACACTGTTATTTTGGAGCACAAAGAGAGAAATCTTTCACAAAAACACGACTTTTGCATATCAAACTCACATGCATTTGGATCACACACACTTTTAATGAACTAATAAATGCAATGTGATGCATGTCAGTCATGCATAAATGAAAATCATGCTTATTATTAACTATTTGCATCAATATGGTTGTATTTAAATAATCAGATCTGTTAAAAAGTATGATCATGGTTAAAATACGGCTATATCTGTTGAACAAGCGATATTTAATTAATTAAAATGTATGTATTTATGTTTGTATGACTGACAAATATGCATCACATGACGTTTATTAGTTTATGTTAAAACGGTGTGATCCAAATAGATGGAAATTTTATATGCAATTCACGTACTTGGATCTTAAATTTAGGCCTAAATATTATTTGAAGCGCTCCTGAAGCTTTGAAATCTCATGTGTGTCATGTTTGGTTATGATAAACACTAGATCTGCTGATGCTGTAATGACTTATTATTCATAAATCAAAAATGATTAGTCATCACAACATCAGAAGATCTTGTGTTTTTCATAACCAAACATGACACACATTCAAACATGCAGCGTGAGATTTGAGTTTTGGCAGGGTATAATGAGGTTTTCCAGTGAATAACGACTTAAATTCAAGTCTGTCCCTTTCATGAAGCATCACATGACTTTTAATATAATGCACAAGCCATATAGTCGACTGCTATGATGCTGCAGATAGAAAACGCCAGGAAAACATCCTCATCACACGACGACACATTACTCACTGTACACACTACCGTTCAAAAGTTTGGGATCGGTCCGATTTTTAATGTTTTTAAAATAAGTTTCGTCTGCTCACCAAGACTGCATTTATTTAATTAAAAAAACAGTAAAAACAGTAATATTGTGAAATATTATTACAATTTAAAATAACTGTTTTCTATGTGAATATATTTGACAAAGTAATTTATTCCTGTGATGCAAAGATGAATTTTCAGCATCATTACTCCAGTCTTCAGTGTCACATGATCCTTCAGAAATCATTCTGATATGCTGATCTGCTGCTCAAGAAACATTTATGATTATTTTCAATGTTGAAAACAGTTTTTTCAGGATTCCTTGATGAATAGAAAGTTCAAAAGAACAGCATTTATCTGAAACACAAAGCTTCTGTAGCATTATACACTACCGTTCAAAAGTTTGGGGTCAGTAAGAATTTTTATTTTTATTTTTTTGAAAAGAAATGAAAGAAATGAATACTTTTATTCAGCAAGGATGCATTAAATCAATCAAAAGTGACAGTAAAGACATTTATAATGTTACAAAAGATTAGATTTCAGATAAACACTGTTCTTTTGAACTTTCTATTCATCAAATAATCCTGAAAAAAAATATTGTACACAAATATTTTGTACAATTGTACACATTAAATGTTTCTTGAGCAGCAGATCAGCATATTAGAATGATTTCTGAAGGATCATGTGACACTGAAGACTGGAGTAATGATGCTGAAAATTCAGCTTTGATCACAGGAATAAATTACTTTGTCAAATATATTCAAATAGAAAACAGTTATTTTAAATTGTAATAATATTTCACAATATTCCTGTTTTTACTGTATTTTTAATTAAATAAATGCAGTCTTGGTGAGCAGACGAAACTTCTTTTAAAAACATAAAAAATCGCACCGATCCCAAACGTTTGAACGGTAGTGTATCTTCTATTGAAGCAGGTATTTTTCAGTTTTACTTCTTAAGCTCATGAAGAACAGATGGAGACACGACCTCTCAGGTCACAGCACCAGCAGGAACACAAATCAGGACATCTGGAGCTGAAACTATAACACACGTTCATTGAGATGCACAGATCTGATCTTTTGACCTGATTTTTTTGTTTACATTCTCTGTGTTTACATTAATCCCTGATAATAAGGATTCTGTTGGTGATCGCTGTATGTGACATGGTTGACCCTCGGGTTTTGAATGGCCGTGGTAATTATTTACATAATTCACATCGGGTGGTAACATGATTACCTGTCAGCATGGAAAAGTTCAAATCTGATTGAATGAATACATAATAGAAATTTCTATTTGGCCTGAACAGACAGGGGTCCTAAAAAGCATTTGTTCACTTAAGTGTCTCTTAATAATGTCTAGATGTCAATGCATTTGATAACAATACATGAGGAGGAGTCAGTTACTATAAAGAAAAACACTTATATCACATACTGTATAGATGGTCTAAAAGTTTAGAATATATATGTTTTTTTTTAATAAGTCTCTCATGCTTATAGTCTAAATTTATTTGGATTACACATACAGTAAAAATTTGATATATTATTCCAGTTTAAATCAGCTGTTTTTTATGTGAATATATAGTAAAGTGTAATTTATTCCTGTGATCAAAGCTGAATTTTCAGCATCATTACTCCAGTCTTCAGTGTCACATGATCCTTCAGAAATCATTCTAAACTAAGTAAGATTTAAATAAATTCATCAAGGATGCATTAAATCGATCTTTTATGTTGCAAAAGATCAAATAAATGCTGTTCTTTTGAACTTTCTATTCATCAAAGAATCCTGAGAAATAAAATATATCATGGTTTCCACACAAATATGACATTGATGATCATCATAAATGTTTCTTGAGCAGCAAATCATCATATTAGAATGATTTCTGAAGGATCATGTGACACTGAAGACTGGAGTAATGATGCTGAAAATTCAGCTTTGATCACAGGAATAAATTACACTTTACTATATATTCACATAGAAAACAGCTTAATTTGGAATAATATTTCACATTTTTACTGTATTTTTGATCAAATAAATACTTAAAAAAAAAAAGAATTAAAAATACTATTATTCCAAACTTTTGGCCATGTATACGACAGACACAAATGCCAAACATCTGCTTAAATGAAGCACCTGTAGCACATTGTTCAGACGTGTCAATGATTATATCAATGCCAAAGCAAAATGTAGATCTGAATATAACAAAAGCACCAAACTGCAGGAGTTTCTCACAGCGGTCTGAATAATGCAGTATTAGAGCGACACCTTGTGGTGAAACTACTGCAGAAACACTTCAGTAAAGACAAGCATTTTATTCTTTTAAAATGTTTATTATCGTTAGGCTCGTGTTGGGACAATGGATATGAGTGATATTTCATCTTTTCCAGTGTACACCAGTTCATTACACATACAAACAGAAGCACACAGACGCACGTGTCAGTGTCCACATGCAGACATGCGTGTTCTCTCACGTGTAGGTGCATCATATAGAGCAGACTTTCAATGATATTATGAACATAAATTAGCACAACGGTGGTTTTGTAAGGGTGTGTCGCGGATTCCCTGTGAACATCACAAAGCAAGAATCATTCGCTCCCACAATCTGTGCAAAACAGAACGGCTGTCACTGTAATTATGAGCTAAAGTGTCACCTCAAACACACCGTTTCAGTCTTCAGGTTGTGGTATTTTCAGTCACAAGTGCCGCTGGTGTCTTCATCTTCCTGCTGAAATGTAATCCGAGGAGTCAAATACAGTCACATGATCACATTTCTTTTCGTTTTCACCAGCTCTGGAAAGCATGAATTCAACCAAAAATGATTTAATCACCCTCATATCGTTCCAAACCCTTTTCTTCTGTGAAACACAAAAGGAGACGTTCAGCAGAATGTTCACGCAGCTCTTCTCCGTTGAGTGAAAGCATCATAAAAGACTAATCCGTGATCCACAGAAGGAAGTACATGGTTTGCAATGACGTGCAGGTGAGTAAATGAAAACTATGGAAGCTTGTTTCCGCCATGAAATAAAAAAATAAAAGGCTTTTTATCTCACAATTCTCACAAGACTCTTTTCTTTTTCTTTTTTTTTTTTAGAATTGTGATATAAAGTCAGAATTATGAGTTAAAAAATCAGAATTATGAGTTATAAAGTCAGAATTGTGTGATATAAACTCGCAATTATGAGATATAAAGTCAGAATTGCAAGAAAAATGTCAATTCTGATGTTTTTTCCCTCGCAATTTTGACTTTCTCAGAATTGCGAGATTTAAACTCACAATTGCATTATATATACTAGCAATTATGAGATATAAAGTCAGAATTAGGAGTTATAGTCAGAATTGTGAGTTATAAAGTCAGAATTAGGAGTTAAAAAATCTGAATTACGAGTTATAGTCAGAATTGTGTGATATAAACTCGCAATTGGCAAAATTGCATTATATATACTAGCAATTATGAGATATAAAGTCAGAATTGCAAGAAAAATGTAAATTCTGATGTTTTTTTCCTCGCAATTTCTGACTTTTTTTCTCAGAACTGAGATATAAACTCGCAATTGCATGTTACAGTCAGAATTGCGAGTTATAAAGTCAGGATTGTGTGATAAAAACGGAGAAAAACAGTCAGAATTTTGACGTTTTCTCGCAATTCTTTTTTCTCAGTTTATATCACACAATCCTGACTTTATAACTATAAATATAATATATAAAACATAATGTAAACGCGCAATTGCGTGTTATAAAGTCAGAATTGCGCAATTCTGACTATATCATGCAGTTCTGTATCTGCATATCAAAAATATTTATTTTTTTATTTAGTGGCGGAAACAAGGTTCCATAGAAAACAACATGCATTTCTGAGAGAATTATTCCTATAACTCAGCACTTTCATTTGTGTCATTGCACATGAGATTCAGCATTTCCTCCCAGCGCTGCAAATATAATAACGTTCAGTCAATGGCACCAGATTCTGTGGAAGCTTGTTTCCGCCACAAGATTAAAAAAAAAAATCAAAAATGGTAAGAGGGAATTTTTACCTCACAATTCTGACTTTTTCTTGCAACCGCAATTCTGACATTTTTTCAATATAAACTTGCAATTCTAACTTTTTTTCTCAGAATTATGAGATATAAACTGGCAATTCCAAAGTTATTAAGTCAGAATTTTGGGATTTAACCTCAAAAAAAGGGCAGAATTGTGAGAAAGTCGCAATTACTTTTATTTATTTATTTATTCTGTGGTGGAAACAAGCTTCCATGAGATTCACTAGATGCTACCGTGTGTTTGATTGTATAATTTGTTAGTAAAAAAATACAATTTTACAAAAATGAAAGACAAAAGAGAAAGCTCAAAAGGCAAAACGAGTGTCTCTTGGTAGTTGGCAGATCAGCACATGTTTGGTCCACCGTTGGTCTGTGACGACCGTCAATAACAAGAGCAAGAAAACACGGGATGCAGTTCATGATGTTCTCCGACTTCTGCGTGTGCGCTGTCCTGATTGGCCACATTAACACTCACGTTTGGCCTAATTGGTTTAATTCCACAGATGTGCGAAACGTGGACGATGACAAAGATGCATGAAGAACAGAAAGCATTTCATTCTCCATTTTAAAATTCTTGTGGCAGATCTTCTGGGGGGGGGAACAAACACAAAGACGAGTGCGATGCCACTTGAATCCAATCCTGCTAAAACATCCGAGTTCGTATGCCAAAGTCCTCCAGAAGTTCAGACGGGCTCATCATTAGTAAACCTCTAGATATATCTCTCATTACTAGTCTCTGATAGGTTGTATGTTAAGTTGGCTCTTGTCAGTTCAGTGGCGTTTTGTCGATTGGCTCTCTAAGAGTGTGTGTGTGTGTGTGTGTGTGCTTGAGTCCAGTCCATTAGCAGCATTTCTTCTTGCGTTTGCTGCTCTTACTCAGTTTGATGACTTCGCTCTGCTGCTGCTGCTGTTGTTTGGCCACAGACTCTTTCCGGGCCTTCAGGACGAGCTCTGTGATGCAGTTGAACATCTGCAGACAGACAGAACAACACAGTGAGACAGACACAAAACACAACGCATTAGATGTTTTCTACAAATTATATGATCACATTAAAGGTTTTATTTGTTTTTGTAACCTGACAATATTCACACGGATGTAGATATATTTGATCTAATTCTGTTTGAAAACTTACATCCTCCACGTTGATGTTCTCCTTGGCGCTGGTCTCAAACAGTCGGATGCCCATCTGCTCAGCAAACTTCTGCGCGTCATTGGTCTCCACCACTTTAGAGGCGGGGTCGTCATTCTTATTACCCACTGAGTTCAGAACAGATGGAAATGATGAACGTTAAAATCAAATATAACAACAGTTTCATCTTAAAGGTGCAGTAAGAGATTTCTGAGAAACGCTGTTGAAAGTGGATCGGACCGAGCAGCACAACAAACTTGCAGCCAATCAGCAGTAGAGGGTGTGTCCAGTCATGATGAGGGAGGAGAGAGTGAGCCAATCAGCAGTAGGGGGTGTGTCCAGTCATGAAGAGGGAGGAGAGAGGGAGCCAATCAGCATTAGGGGGTGTGTCCAGTCATGATGAGGGAGGAGAGAGTGAGCCAATCAACAGTAGGGGGTGTGTCCAGTCATGATGAGGGAGGAGAGAGTGAGCCAATCAACAGTAGGGGTGTGTCCACTCATGATGAGGGAGGAGAGAGTAAGCCAATCAGCAGTAGGGGGTGTGTCCATTCGTGATGGGGAAGGAGAGTGAGCCAATCAGCTGTAGGGGTGTGTCCACTCATGATGGAGGAGAGAGTGAGCCAATCAGCAATAGGGGGTGTGTCCAGTCATGAAGAGGGAGGAGAGAGTGAGCCAATCAGCATTAGGGGGTGTGTCCAGTCATGATGGGGGAGGAAAGAGTGAGCCAATCAACAGTAGGGGTGTGTCCACTCATGATGAGGGAGGAGAGAGTGAGCCAATCAACAGTAGGGGTGTGTCCACTCATGATGAGGGAGGAGAGAGTGAGCCAATCAACAGTAGGGGTGTGTCCACTTGTGATGGGGAGGAGAGAGAGTGAGCCAATCAGCAGTAGGGGGTGTGTCCATTCGTGATGGGGGAGGAGAGAGTGAGCCAATCAGCAGTAAGGGGTGTGTCCATTCGTGATGGGGAAGGAGAGAGAGCCAATCAGCAGTAGGGGTGTGTCCACTTGTGATGGGGGAGGAGAGAAAGTGAGTCAATCAGCAGTAAGGGGTGTGTCCATTCGTGATGGGGAAGGAGAGAGAGCCAATCAGCAGTAGGGGTGTGTCCACTTGTGATGGGGGAGGAGAGAAAGTGAGTCAATCAGCAGTAAGGGGTGTATCCATTCGTGATGGGGAAGGAGAGAGAGCCAATCAGCAGTAAGGGGTGTGTCCATTCGTGATGGGGAAGGAGAGAGAGCCAATCAGCAGTAGGGGTGTGTCCATTCGTGATGGGGAAGGAGAGAGCCAATCAGCAGTAGGGGTGTGTCCATTCGTGATGGGGAAGAAGAGAGTGAGCAAGAGGGAGATTTGAAGAAAGACTGTAGAAAGAGAGATGGCTGAGAGGCATTACAAAAGAGAAAAGCTCAGAGGAAAATCAGAAGGGTTATGATCAGGCCAGAGCTTTAGGACCCGCGTTAATATTAGAAAAGCTTTCCAGCGCTGAGAGACCGAAGCGGAAGGCCTGAAAACAGATGCTGGAGTTGCATTTGTTTGTATATACTCGTATATACTTTATTTCAAATATCAACGGTGTTTCTCATAAATCGCTTACTGCACCTTTAATTAAGAGCAAAGTAACTACACATTGATCATCAAGAGTTCATAACATGCTAGAAGGTTGAATCTGATCAAATACCATCAAGAAATGTCAAATTCTTATTTCATCTTCAAAATATGAAAAAATAAAGAAAACGATTAAAGATAAAAAAATCTTCTTTTTTAGGAACATTATTTTTAATACAAGATTTTTTGTATTGTATAATAAAGTCAATTAAACACATTTTCTCCTAAAAATCTCATTACTGTTACGAAAAATAACTATAAATATATAAGAAATAATAATAATGTAAAAAAATAACAGCATTACAGTAATGAGAATCTGGAGGGAAAATACCATCATTTTCTTCATAGGCGGTTGAGATTAATTTTACCGTTTGTAAATACATAAAACTATTCCACATGATCAACAAACAGAAATAACTCATCAAATTAATAGCCTTATAATTACATAGGCATAACTTGTGTATGTACACACTTTTTCGAGCACATATTAATTAAGAAATACACTGAACATTAATTCTCTTTTAAATGTATTTGTCACACCGCAGGACCATGTAAAGCTGAACAAACATCTTCTTAAACAACTAAAATACTTCATCTTATAAATCTTAAAAGGTGAAAAGTATTTCTATCCATTTATCAACTATTGCAACTCTTTTTTTGCACGTAACAGGACCAGGAAATTTCTCTGAATTTCATCCAAAAAAAGCAACAATATATTTACCTAATATTCGACAAACGTCGTCACAGTTTTGATTGATTTCATGAAGCCAACGCTTGACGTTTACAAACGACTCTGCGCTGGTGACGTCATAAACCACTATAACGCCGTGTGTGCCTCTGTAGTACCTGAAAGAGATCACATGACACAAACAAACATGAAGTCTTACTGATAAAAACTACATTTATAAGTTTAAAGTCACCATGAAATCAAAATGGACACTTTTTTTTTTATATGCAGTATTTCAGTGTTTATTCTAAATGATTTATCGGCGCACATCACTGTTTTAAATTCATAATCTTGAATCAGAATCTCTTCTCTGATGATGAGGGCGGGGCAACCTGTCACTCACATGAGATCCACCAATAGCAAACCAAAACCATCCAATCAATTCCCCACAGTCGAAATCAAGCCCCGCCCTACATTTGTTCTTGTTTGAGAAGCGTTTCTCTCAGATATACGTCACAATAGAGAAGAAAAGACCAGCTCAACTTCAGTTTCATGCGACTTTAAAACAAGGATAAGAAAACCTGCATTATTCAACACACCCACCGTCCCTTTAAAGCTTTCCCAAACTGGGGTTCCTAATATTTTATTTGTTTACCTGCCTGTCATGTGACCATTAACCAACATCAGAGAACTGCAAACATGCAAATTTGTTATTAAGTTATTGAAAGGAGGATCTCAGGAGGAGTAAATATTTCAGCTCATAAGGGTTCGACTGACAAAAGAGATTTTAAATGCCTGCTTTAACAGATTAAACAACCAGATTCAGAAGCAGAAGCAGGCCTGGAACGCACGGCATTCACAAACTCTACATATTCAGTGTTGATTAAGTTTCAGATAATCTGATCATGCTCTCAGCTACCAATAAAAGTCAAGCGCACAGTTGGCCATGTTTAAATCCTAAAAACAGCTCTGAAAATGTGAACCGTCTGAGACACAAGGAATCGATTTTGAATGACTTTCACTTCCTGTGGCTGACATCACTGACAGGAAGTGGTATCTTCTCATGAGACACACATCATCACTTCCCATGTCAAAACATTTATTTCGTGATTTGACACTCACAGAACAGAAAGAGAGAGAATCATGCATGTTCTGCGTCATGTTTCGAGGGTGTCAGCTGTGTGAGCGCTTTCCCATAAGCCCTAACAGAGGTTGTTTCTGAGCTGAAATTCACTTATTCTAATAGGAGACCGTATCACTGCGCTCGACATACCAGCCAACACCATCAACAGCGGTCTTTGTGAAGCTCAGATCAGTCTCAAACACACATAACTGGTCAGAGAGCCTGTTCTGCAGTGCAAAGATATCATATCGAGATTGTGATAAAATTTACATTGATAACAATGATAAGCTCTGACATTTTTTACTTGATATGGATTAATCTAACAGCAGAAATAAATGTGACGACTGCCAGTCAGTGCATGTCGCTATCTGTGTGAATGAATGAATGGCACGATTTCGTCTGATACACAAACTCACACACATCATGTGACGCACAGGGTGTTTTCAGCATCTCAATATATGAGGACATGAACTTCATGCTCTGAGTCACTTCACAAGCTTTATGTGAGAAAAAACTACCGTCAAATACACACTGAAACTAAAAGATCTTCACGACAAACCGTCAAATTAAACGTTCGGCTAAACTTCTGAGATACTGCATACTTCTGAGAGTAACAATAATATTATTTCTAAGGAATATCATCCTCATGTTTTAAATTGAATCAGTTCTGTTGTCCAGTATCTTATTTGACAAAAAAATAAAATGCAATGTTTTGTTGTAAATTAATAGTTATATTTTCATTATTACATTTTAAACTCTTAATTAACTTGTATAAATTTGTATGAAATCATACAATCCTCAAAGAATAAAATGGAAAACACAGAATTTAGGGGAAAATAAAATGGATTTCATGGGGCCCTAAATGAACAAACAAGTTTACATGTTTACATTCATTCTCAAGGTCTAATAAATGTGTGGAAAGCATTTCGTTCCCCTTTAATGGTAAATGAATATCTTGATATAGATATCGCATGATAAGGACAAAAATATCATGATAACATTTTTGGCCATATCGTCCAGCCCTATTTTGTGTAGACTATCGTATTGACACGGATTTCACGATTCAGTTTGATTCTGATTCACAAACTCATTTGATTCCATTTATCTTGATTCATTTGGAAATATTTCAGGTCAGTTTTTACTTAAAGGAAAAAGTAAAGCATACTATAAACATGTCACTTATAATATTAAAGGTTTAAATTAACAGCGCACAAAACTATTAAGCTGAATTGCTATTTGATATCAGATTTAAAAATAACGATGTACTGTGACGAAATTCAAAAGCTAAGACTTAATTTTTAATAAAAAAAAATCTAATAATTGGATAGTAGGTGTGCTACAAATATTGTTTAGTGACATTTTATTCACACATCAACTTTAAAAAGCATAGAATAACAGATTTGGTGATTTATCAATCAACTCCTTTTGTCTTCTTCAAAAGAAATGGTGTGAAACAACATGAGGGTTTTAATTTATAAGCTACTCTATAAAAACAGCACTAATGCACTTCTAAGAACGATAATGCTACGGTTTCCTTCGTTTTCTAATTCAGTTCTTGTCGCTCTAAATAGATGAACGTGAAGTCAGTCATGCTCCATCAGTATATTGAAACTGAATGTATTAAGTCTCAAAAGGAAGGCTGCGGTTTCCACTGACTGAAAGAGGAAACAAGACATTTTAAAACCTGCTGCGTCGCTCAACGAACATTCAGATTTTACTCTAAAAATATTACTTTTAGCACTGCAACACAGCTCATTTTAAGACTCATTTCCTCGATGGTATTCTAAGAATCAGTACAGCTAAAATACCAGGAAACAAGCAGCTGGATCTCTATTCATCAGAACAACCAGCTCAAAACTGCGGGCCGAACGACGAGCCGACCTGGTGCATTTGTACACGAGTAAACAAAGACACAAACTGAACTGAGGGTTGATCATGACAAACCAGCGTAGAAACAGGTTGAGGCATTTCCCTGATAAAAATTGTGATTGCAATTTAAAATGCAGTAAAAACATGATTCCAGGTTTGCTGTAGGGGCCATTTTTTTGTGATTATAGATCAATATGGCTATAAAATAAAATTATAATAAAAAAAACAATATAAAAATTACTAAAAATCAAAGCGAACTATTACTATTAGAGATGCACCGATACTAAATCTCTCCACCGATACCGATTATTCAGAGTAATATCTGCCGATACCGACTTTATACCTTCTTTTAAATTAATGATAATTTCATTAGAATTAATAATGAATCTTTACATTTTTAATTAATATATTTTGAAAGAAATGCAAACTTTATTCTCTTCATTATCAGTTATAAACAAAAACATTACCTAATTTAGATTAAATTAATATTTCTTAACTTTCTGAATGCTATTAATTCATATAATTACTATTAATATTGAACATCAAACTGATTTCTAAGCATTTTCTTTACACAAATCCCAAATGCAGTTCATTTTCCTGCCCTCTTTTGATTGACAGGATATATCGACTGCTTTTAAACTATCGACCGATAGCCGATAATGTGCTTTTATCTGCCGATATATCGGTGCATCCCTAATTACTATTGTAATATTTTAGTGTAAAATAATAATATTCCACTTAATATTCATAGCTGACTTAATTTTCAAACATTAAAGCGTCTAACTTGTTGATCAGAGCTTTTCATTAAGACGTTTGCTGCATGTTTCGCTCTCAAAGGCATGTTAAAGTGATTTAAACTCAGTTCAGATGCAGATGAAGTTCATGTGGATCAAAATTCACTGTGAAGGATCACAGTGCTGCGCTTCGCTCTCAAACACAAGTTCATGTTCGTTTAATTAAATCGCAGCATTTGATCATTTATTCGCACCCAATCTGGAACGATCTACACGATCAATATGCAATGCATCAGATGATGTTTCATGTGATGCTGTTCTCAAATCCGTCAGAAAGAAATGCGACACTCACGTGGAGGTGATGGTCCGGAATCTCTCCTGTCCCGCCGTATCCCAAATCTGCAACTTGACTTTCTCCCCGTTTATTTCCACCGTGCGAATCTTGAAGTCCACGCCGATCGTGGTGATGTAGCTACCTGCAATAACACATATAATCAGCATAAAAATCACAATAGCTGCTGATATTATTATCATAAATAATAAATGCAACCCTCCAGAGGATCTCAATGATGTTTACTTTGCAAATTTGTAACCTTTATAACAGTGATCAGACTTCAATTATGGTGCAACTACTGAATAAGATTGTAGAAGACGTGTCTATGATCAGTTTAAGTGATAGTACTGTGTCTTCTATATCTATAAACCCTTTATACTTCGTTCTTTCACTGTTAATGTTTATTAAAAGCACATGTGACGTGTTGATCCTACCCGAAAATGTGTTATCAGCAAATCTCAGCAGTAAACTGCTTTTGCCAACACCTGTGGAAAGACAGAAAAACCATTAAAGCTTTACAATAATGCTTTTATAAACAAGGCAGATGTCAACATCTCAACATTAAGTAAAATTATTTCTCCTCATAACTCAAAATGCTTAATATTTAACCTAACATTTGATGCATTTAGTCTTTTTTATGCAGCCATTCTATCACAGACAGTTCAAATAACAACATATTTCACTTTATTAGATAGTAAAAATGAATTTCAGAACACACCCAGACTCTATTACCAGGCCTATTATATCACTTAAAGCAGGAACTACATCACTATGTCATTTACAAGCTGTCAAACTTCTCAACTCGTGCATTTCGTTCAGAAATCCCATCTTAAGTCGTTCTAGTACATGTAAATATCGCGAGGCCTGTTTCGCGTCTCGCATCCTCGGTGTTTCCTTACCGCTGTCCCCGATGATGAGCAGCTTGAAGAGGTAATCATAGTCCCGCGCCATGGTGCCCGCTCCGCTCGATTCCCCCGCACACAGAGGCTGTCCAGGAACCAGAACCCTCCTGCTCCTCCTCTCCCGGCGGAGAGGCAGCCGTATATGAGCTTTAACGTCCCCCCGGGTTTATTTTGAGCGGTTTGTGCGGCACCGGAGACTCACACACACCCATCCACACTCACCGCGGATCTGATGCCGCTCAAACTAACCCCGCCCACTAGAACTCGCGGTGACGCAGGCGCACAAACACAGCGGTAGTGCGGCGGATCCTCCAGCAGGGGGAGTTACAGAGGCGCTTCAGATCAAAATTACATTTATTTATTTATTTACTGGTATAATATTGAGGTGATATTTTCTTTCTTTCTTTCTTTCTTTCTTTCTTTCTTTCTTTCTTTCTTTCTTTCTTTCTTTCTTTCTTTCTTTCTTTCTTTCTTTCTTTTTTTCTTTCTTTCTTTCTATCAAACTAGATCTATCTATCTATCTATCTATCTATCTATCTATCTATCTATCTATCTATCTATCTGTCTATCTATCTATCTATCTATCTATCTATCTATCTATCAAACTAGATCTATCTATATATCTATCTATCTATCTATCTATCTATCTATCTATCTATCTATCTATCTGTCTATCTATCTATCTATCTATCTATCTATCTATCTATCTATCTATCTATCTATCTATCTATCTATCTATCTATCTATCTATCTATCTATCTATCTATCTATCATAGCAACCACCTAGATCACCCAAGCAACCACCTTGAACACCATGGCAACAGCACAGCAACCACACAGAGCACCCTAGTAACCGCATAGAAACACCCTAGCAACCACCCTTAGTACCTTAGCAACCGCAAAGCAAAACCCCAGCAACCATATAATATCTATCTATCTATCTATCTATCTATCTATCTATCTATCTATCTATCTATCTATCTATCTATCTATCTATCTATCTATCTATCATCTGTCTATCTTTTCAAACTTAAAACTTTTAAAACTACTTCAAACTTTGTCTTTTTCAAGCCAACTTAAAGTTTGTCTACAAACTTTTTTATCTATTATTTACTGCGATAATATTGAGGTGATATTTTCTGAGGAAAATGTTTATGAAATGCGGATTGTGTTTATGGATAATTGTTAATAAAATAATTCCTCCACTATCCAGCATTAAAGATGAGCTGATTATGTGTTGCACAACATCCTGATAAACAACCACAAAGATTTGCATCATGTACCTGAGGAGGCGGACAATATTCAAATGCATGAAGGTTTGAAAGAACAAAACAACCACAGTATATAATGATATTATATAAACTCTCAGAAGTGGAATAGTATCATTATATACTGTGGTTGTTTTGCTCTTTCAAACCTTCATGCGTTTGAATATTGTCCACCTCCTCAGGTACATGATGTATATTCACAGATATTCACAGACCCAGAATTATGCAAGTATGTGTGCAAATGTTGATCACATGAGCACAGAAAAATGACTCTTCCAGGCGTTCTGAAATCCCCTGGTGTTTCCAGGAAACATCCACGTTTAGTTGATAGATTTGCCTAAAACTACAGATGTGAGACTCGATCTTAACTTAACGATGGCCTGATGGGTCACAGACACAATTGTTACAGAAGTCATTTTGTGTCCACCCAGATTGATCTGATTATCACCAGAGAAACTTCATGCATTTACCCATAAACACTGAGTCTATCTTGTCCTTCATCTGTGAAGTTTGATGCTGGATCTTTAATGCTGAGCGGCTCATTTTATTCAAACAATCTGAACAGGATCTATTAGACCCCCAAATATGATCATTCTGCTGCTATATATTGAATAAAGACCTGATTAATACTGTGAAAAATCAATATTATAAATAGGCAAAATATTTAGTTATTATATTAAATCATTGCACTTTTTCTACTCACTGTATTTTATTCATTTATTTATTTTAATCAAATTATTTTAATAATGTGTATTCAATAATTTTTTAATAAAAACATTTTTTTATTTTAATACATTTATTTATTTACTTAGTTTAATCTTATTTTTATTTTTTAGATTTTTACACTG
>RJVU01007700.1:4079412-4090456 GCA_003731715.1 Anabarilius grahami | reverse complement strand
CTATATATTGATTTAAATAAAATGTTTTTATTTATTTATATGGTTATTTTTTATTTAAATCAAATTTTATGTTATTTATTTATTTTAATCAAATGTATCAAATTTTATTTATGTCTATGACTAAATTTATTTTAGTCTATGGTATTAATTCATTATTTATTTATTTATTTAAACACAATTTTATTTATTTATTTATTTTGCTTTAATCAAATGTAGTTATTTAGTTAGTTTAATCTTATTTTTTTAAATTTATTTTTACATTTTTACAGGTTTTCTCTAGATCCCGTCACTCCCCAGACCCCAGTGACTGTTTTCTTTCAACTATGTGAATTTAATTAGAAGTTAGATTTCATCTAAAGACACCTTTAATTGTTTCATCATGTGCAAAGTAAACAATATGAAACATATTTGTATATTCAAACAAAATATGCATTTATTTCCTTTTCAGTCATATACTAATAAACAGTTTTTCACTGATCAGACAAATCACAACAATTAACAATTAACAGAACTTAAACAACAGAATCTCTCCAATTCTTTTGGAATAATTAAATGATTAATTCTGATACATTAATAAAAAGATAAATCCGTTCATACCATTCAATGCTTCACTTTCATATAATTGCGTGGCACATGACTTGTGAGTCGTAATATAAAATACAAAAGAAATATATGAAATTTAAGGCATCAATATTCTTGCACAATATTTCTCATGACGTTTCACTTCTGTGGTTGTATAATATAAAATATCAGCATCGATCTGCCTCCTCCCTCCTGCGAACAAAAACACAGATAAAAGAAAAAGTATATTTAGTATTTAATCAATTCTGAAGGAAAAGGTCACCCTAAAATAAAATAAAAACATTGACTGAACATGTTGGTGGATTTAAAAAGTGATAAAAACTAGTTTGTGTGAGTAGACAAACTTTCATGTTTGTTTGAACGACTCTTACTTTTTTTTTTATTTGCAGTTTGGCGACTAAATCCTCTAAAAGACAGACATGTTGCAACACATCTCGTGCAAAACTAAGTTTAGCATCAAGCCACAGACGGCGAAGAAAGCCACGCTCAAGCTGGTCAAGAGCAGAAGCGCCACAGACTGTTTCCTCAATCTTCATTTTGGCCGACTGTCATGATGACTAACATCAAGTTATATTTTCCTTCAGCCACATTTAATAAATCATGTACATTATGTATGAACACAATGCATATTGCATAACACATGACAGAAGATGCATAAAGTGAAAAGCACAAGTCCACTATCTCAGGACTTCCCCTACGCTCCTCTAAACCCAACTTCCTGTTGATGTAAAAGCAGGCTTCCCAAAGCAGACTTCCCAAACAGTACGCCGGATGCAAGCCTAGCGCTCCGGGCTAAAAATAATATCCCACACAGCTGCGTATGACTCTTACTGAACAGTAAGAGAAGCTGCATTTCTTTTTATGTCATAATAATCTGTTTTCAATCCACACGAAATAACCTGTTTAACACTTGATGGCTGCTCTGTTTAGTCTTCGTCGTCAGTTAGGAACCTGGGTGTGCTCTTTGATACCAATCTTTCATTTGAAGGCCATGTTTCTAGAATCTGTAAAACCGCATTCTTCCATCTTAAAAATATATCTAAACTACGACATATGCTCTCAATGACGAATGCGGAACAGTTAGTTCACGCGTTCATGACCGCAAGGCTAGATTACTGGGTGGTTTCCCTGCACGCCTAATAAACAAACTCCAGCTGGTCCCAGTTCTGTCATCACTGCATCGGCTTCCTGTTAAACATCGTATAGATTTTAAAATCTTGCTAACTACTTACAAAGCACTAATTGGTTTAGCTCCCCAGTACCTCTTAACGCATTATAGTCTTTCACTTCTATTGCGATCTCAGAATTCAGGCCAGCTGATAATACCTAGAATATCAAAATCAACCGCAGGTGGTAGATCCTTCTCCTATTTGGCACCTAAACTCTGGAATAATCTTCCTAGCATTGTTCGGGATGCAGACACACTCTGTCAGTTTAAATCTAGACTAAAAACACATCTCTTTAACCTGGAATACACATAACACATTATCAATTTATCTTTTCAAATCCGTTAAAGGTTGTTAGGCTGCATAAATTAGGTCAGCCGGAACTGGGAACACTTCCCACATTACTCATTACATCAGAAGGAGAATGGCGTCTACGCTAATATTAGTCTCTCTGTTTATCCCGAGGTTACCGTAGTCATGATCGCGATGATTCTGATCTTCAACCAGATGGAACTGGATTAAATATTTTGTAAAAAAGTGCTAGGCCTATATAAATAAAAGGTTACGACTTCATTTGATAAAAAGTCGAAATTATGACATAAAAAGTCATAATTATGATTAAGTCGAAATTATGAGGTAAAAAAAAGTCGTAATTATGATAAAGTCGAAATTGACAAAAATTTGTAATTATGATAAAGTTGAAATTATGACATAAAAGGTCGTAATTATGATAAAGTCGAAATTATGACAAAAATTTGTAATTATGATAAAGTTGAAATTATGAGATAAAAAAGTCGTAATTATGATAAAGTTAAAATTAAGACATAAAAAGTCGTAATTATGATAGTTGAAATTATGAAATAAAAAGTCGTAATTATGATAGTTGAAATTATGAAATTTTTTTTTAATTATGATAAAGTTGAAATTATGAAATAAAAAGTCGTAATTATGATAAAGCTGAAATTATGAAATAAAAAGTCGTAATTATGATAAAGTTGAAATTATTAAATAAAAAGTCGTAATTATGATAAAGTCGAAATGATGACAAAAATGTGTAATTATGATAAAGTTGAAATTATGACATAAAAAGTCGTAATTATGACAAAAATTTGTAATTATGATAAAGTTGAAATTATGACATAAAAAGTCGTAATTATGACAAAATTTGTAATTATGATAAAGCTGAAATTATGAAATAAAAAGTCGTAATTATGATAAAGCTGAAATTATGAAATAAAAAGTCGTAATTATGATAAAGTTGAAATTATGAAATAAAAAGTCGTAATTATGATAAAGTCGAAATGATGACAAAAATGTGTAATTATGATAAAGTTGAAATTATGACATAAAAAGTTGTAATTATGATAAAGCTGAAATTATGAAATAAAAAGTCGTAATTATGGCAAAAAAAAAGTATTATGAAAAAGTTGAAATTATGACATAAAAAGTCGTAATTATAATAAAGCTGAAATGATTAAATAAAGTCGTAATTATGACAAAAATGTGTAATTATGATAAAGTTGAAATTATGACATAAAAAGTCGTAATTATGACAAAAATTTGTAATTATGATAAAGCTGAAATTATGAAATAAAAAGTCGTAATTATGACAAAAATTTGTAATTATGATAAAGTTTAAATTATGACATACTAAGTCATAATGACATGAGTTATAACAATGAGATAAAAATTGAAATTATGAAAGTCATAATTATGAGATTAAAAAGTCAAAATAATCTTTAGCTACATCATGAAAGTGAACAGCAGGCACAGAAATACCGATCCACAGCAGTATGGGTACAATATGCGTCACATGACTACACGTGTGTTTGTGAACACCTCTGTTTTCAGCTTCACACTACAACACGAAAATGACTTCTGTTTTAAATGTTTAAATGACTTCACTCTCAGAAGAAAAGCTTCTATAGGAAGCTTCACGCTTCTTTCAGGCGCTTCCATCACTTTATGGATTTAGTTTTAATTAATTTAGTTTATTCATTTTTAACTTTAATTGCATTTACTGAATTAAACAGCTCGTAAACATACTTTACCAGTAGAAAAAATGTAAATATCCGTTAAACATGAAAGTATTACGTAATCATTTAAGACATTTCTCTTTATACAGAACCTTTTTGGCATAAAAGGTCTTTAAGACTGAGTCAAGAAGCCTAGAGTTCTTTACAGAACCGACTGAACCTGAAGAGTGTTCTGGCTTCTTTAACTATTGCTCATCTTGTCCCTCTCTGTTGGATCTGTCAGATGAGAAGCTGCGAGGTGTTTGTGGTCTACCTTCAGTCTACAGCAGTGTGCATGACCGCGGCTCTCTGAACGGGTTACTGCCTGCCGGCACTCCGACCAGGAGCGCATCTTTACTGGCGTTCTGGAGGCAGTACTGCTGAAGATCCGCCGCCGCCTGAGAAACCTGCATTACAAACACACTGTTTACGTCTGAAATCAGGTGACAACCCAACTCATAACTCATGTGTCAGTCTCACAGTGACTTTCTATGATGTTCAAAGCGTTTGTAAGGATGCTGAGTTTTAGAAGCCATCTGTCTGACTCTGAGGTGGTGAACGGGAACATGGTTTGCAAAGCAAAACACTAATCATTTTAATTACAGTGTGTCAGATGTTGTAGAGAGCGGTACATAAAGTGCATCACCATTCTGATACATGGACTTGTAGACGAGCCTGTAAAGTAAAGCTGAGCGAGTGGATCAGGTAATCCGAGCTGGAGTGGGCGAGTGGAGGCGGAGACTAATTTGCATATTTACGGATTTGCATGTACTAAATAAAGCAAGGGTGTCGAGTTGCAGTCAAGCAATTTTAAGGCATGAAGAAATTATTTTCACTGGAAAAATGTTTTAAATATGTAATTTTGATGATCAAAGATAAGTTTTAAGGAATAAAATTATTGACTGCAGGGGGACTTTATGACATAAAGTGATAATTATGACTTTTTATGTCAAAGATATGATAAAAAGTTTAAGTTATAACATAGTAAGTCATAATGACAGTAATAGTTATGAGATAAAGTCAAAATTATGACACTGGAGATGCAGCCGCACCTAAACCCGACCGACACCTCCAAGATAGCGTTCCTCATCTCCCAACTGAGTGGCAAAGCATTTAAATGGGCAGACTCCATCTGGTCTCAACACGGTGCCGTCACTCAGTCATATTCTGCCTTTATTTCAAATTTCCGGGAGGTATTTGGGAAACCGATCTCTGATTCGTCTGCTGGTGAGAAACTCTATAATCTTAAACAAGGATCAATGTCTATTTATGATTATGCTTTGCAATTCAGAACGCTTGCTGCTGTCAGTGGATGGAATGAACAAGCTTTGATTACCACCTACCGCCAAGGATTGGAGCCTCGGGTGCGGCTGCATCTCGCTGCATACGAGGATTCCATCGGCTTAGAGAAATTCATCCAGCTTTTCATCCGCTGCGCCACTCGTATGCATGCGTGTCTTCAAGAACACCAGGGCCAGTCACTTTCCAACTCACTCCTCTGCCAGTCCAGAACCAGCCAACGAACCCATGGAAGTAGAAAATTCCCGTCTCACTCCTTCTGAGCGCCAACGTCGGCTGACCCTGAACCTCTGTTTGTACTGTGGTGCGCCCGGGCATGTGATCTCTGCATGCCCCACATGACCTCCTCGTCCCATGGTGAGTGCCATTATTCCTTCTATTCGGAAAATGAAACCACTCACCGCTATCGTCAACCTTACTGCTGCTGATATCTCACTTACAGTGGTTGCGCTCCTCGACTCAGGGTCAGCCGGCAACTTCATCTCCGGTGCCCTCTGCCGGCAACTCCAACTCAAGACCTCTCCGTCTCCGACTATCTACCAGATCAACTCCATAACTGGCAAACCTCTCAGCCGTAAGCAAGTCCGCCGTGTGGTGTGACCCATCAAGCTACGAGTTGGACTTCTACATCTGGAGGAGATACATCTGCTGGTTCTGGAGGATTCCACCGCTGACGTGGTTCTAGGGCATCCCTGGCTGGAGCAGCACAATCCCACCATCTCCTGGAAAACCGGCGAAATCCTGAGTTGGGGCGAAACCTGTTTCTCACATTGCTTCTCTGAACTTCCCATTCCTCGAGCTTCAACCAACGAGCTTTCCATCTGTGCCACATCCATCGAGAGTCCTGTGGAGAAACGTTCCATCGACATTCCTAAGTGTTACGCCCCCTTCAGTGATGTTTTCTGCCCTCAGAGAGCCTCTAAGCTGCCTCCACACCGGCCATGGGACTGTGCCATCGATCTGCTTCCGGGTGAACCAGTGCCTAAAGGAAAGATCTATCCATTATCCATCCTGGAGGAGAAGGCCATGGAGGAATACATCAAAGAGGCCCTTGATCAAGGTTACATCCGCCCGTCTACTTTCCCTGCTGCTTCGAGTTTCTTCTTTGTGGCGAAAAAGGACGGAGGCTTGAGGCCCTGCATTGATTACCGCTCTCTTAATAAAATCACATTCGAGTTTCGATATCCCCTTCCTCTCGTCCCTGCGGCCCTGGAACATCTCAGTGGTGCCACTGTGTTTACGAAGTTGGACCTCCGCAGCGCGTACAACCTCATCCGGATACGCGAGGGGGACGAGTGGAAGACCGCCTTCATCACACCTACCGGCCACTACGAATATCTCGTTATGCCGTATGGCCTGGTCAACGCCCCCTCCGTATTCCAGGATTTCATACATGAGGTGCTCCGGGAGTTCCTCCACCGGTTTGTGTTGGTTTACATCGACGACATTCTCATCTACTCCCGGAGCCTGGCTGAACATCGCCAACACGTTGCAGAGGTCCTCACACGTCTTCGTCAGTTCCATCTGTTCCTGAAAGCTGAGAAATGCTCCTTCCACCAGTCATCAGTACACTTCCTGGGCTATATCATCGACCACAGTGGCATCCGGATGGACGAGAGGAAGGTGGAATCCATCACCACCTGGCCAGAACCATCCACCATAAAAGAACTGCAACGCTTCCTTGGATTTGCCAGCTTCTTACGTCAATTCATCAAAAACTACAGCTCTATCACTCATCCTCTCACCAGTCTGCTCCGTAACAAGCCCAAGTCTCTGTCCTGGACTCCAGCTGCCACCAACGCCTTCAACCTCCTCAAGGAAGCCTTCACCACCGCTCCCCTCCTTGTTCACCCCGATCCAGAACTACCATTCATCGTGGAGGTGGACACCTCCACCACCGGAGTGGGAGCGGTACTTTCGCAGCAGCAGGGGACACCAAGTAGGCTCCACCCATGCGCCTTCTTCTCCCGCAAGCTCAACCCGGCGGAGGTCAACTACGACATCGGTGACAGAGAACTCCTACCCGTGAAGTTGGCTTTGGAAGAGTGGAGGCATTGGCTGGAGGGAGCCAAACACCCATTTCTGGTCCTTACAGACCATAAGAACCTAGAATATCTCTGTGCTGCTACAAGACTGAATCCAAGACAAGACCGATTCAACTATACCATCTCCTATCGTCCAGGTTCGAAGAACGTGAAAGCTGATGCCCTCTCTCGTCTCCATGCTCCAGAAGAAAAGTCAGAAGAACCTGAGTCGATCATTCCAAGCTCCCTCATCGTCAGTCCGATAACATGGTCTGAAGAGACCATCCCCTCCTCCAATGCCTCCACGAATCCTCCGCCGGGTTGCCCGCCAGGCTTGCTCTACATCACCCGGTCACGACGCACTCCAACCATCCATTCAGCCCACACGTCACTTGGCACTGGTCACCCGGGGGTCAATGAAACCCTCTCGTTGCTAAAAGAACGCTTCTGGTGGCCAAACATGGCAGCAGATGTCAGAAGGTACGTGCAGAGCTGCAGGGAGTGCGCCATCTCGAAGAGCCCACGCCATCTACCATCCGGCAAGCTCCATCCTCTGCCCGTTCCAAATCGACCCTGGTCACACCTAGGAGTTGATTTTATAACAGACCTTCCAGCATCTGATGGATTTACCTGCATCTTTGTCATCATCGATAGTTTCTCTAAGTCATGTCATCTAATCCCACTGAGAGGGTTAACCACTGCCATGGAAACTGCTGAGTTGATGTTCAACCATGTGTTCAGGTTTTTTGGAATTCCTGAGGATATTGTGTCCGATAGAGGACCTCAGTTCATCTCTCGAGTGTGGAAAGCCTTCCATTCGCTCCTAGGTGTGGCCGTCAGTATGACATCCGGATACCATCCGCAGTCGAACGGGCAGACGGAGAAGAAAATCCAGGAGATCGGGCGCTTCCTCCGTACTTTCTGTCATGACCACCAGGACTCTTGGAACCAGTACTTGGGTTGGGCCGAGTACGCGCAGAACTCCCTACGGCAACCGACTACAGGACTCACCCCTTTCCAGTGCGTACTCGGTTACCAACCCCCACTGTTCCCCTGGAACGGGGAACCATCGGACGTACCAGGTTCATTGGCCCATTTTCCATCATCAAGCAGATCAACCCGGTCACCTACCAACTCCAACTTCCTCCTGGGTACCGCATTCACCCTACATTCCACGTTTCACTACTCAAACCTCACCACCCTTCTGTTTCTGTCTCCACAGGGCCTGACGTGATAGTCGCCGAACCCTCCCTTCCACTCATCCTGGAAGACGACGCAGCACTACCTGGAGTACCTCGTGGACTGGGAAGGCTATGGCCCTGAAGAGTGTTCCTGGGCTCCAAGAAACGACATCCTCGATCCAAACCTGCTTCAAACCTTCCACGACAGCCACCCTGACAGACCTGCCCTGCGTGGAAGAGGTCCTGAAGGGGGGGGTACTGTCACAGACACGTCAGGCTCCACCATCCACCAATCACAACGCACTAAATCACCGGAATACTGATCACCGCCACCTGCACGTCATTAATGCACTCATCAGCACCACTACAAAGAGCACTCACACACAGCACTCCACTCCTCACACACACAAGGTTTTGGGGCAGTCGTGGCCTAATGGATAGAGAGTCGGACTTGTAACCCAAAGGTCATGGGTTCGAGTCTCAGGTCCGGCAGGGATTGTCGGTGAGGCGAGTGAATGTCCAGCGCTCTCCCCACCCTCAATACCACGACTGAGGTGAGACCCTTGAGCAAGGCACCGTACCCCCAACTGCTCCCCGGGCGCCGCAGCAATGGCTGCCCACTGCTCCGGGTGTGTGTTCACGGTGTGTGTGTTCACTGCTGTGTGTGTGCACTTGGATGGGTTAAATGCAGAGCACAAATTCCGAGTATGGGTCACCATACTTGGCCACATGTCACTTCACTTCACTCACTTACCTGTGATCCTCTGTGTCCGACCCCTCTGTAACGTAACAGTTATAACATATTAAGTCATGACTTACTATGTTATAACTCAATTTCACATTTTTATCTCATAATAAAGTTATTATTATGAGATAAAAGAGATATGAGATAATCTCTTTATAAAAAGAGATACATTGAAATTATGACAGTCATAAATTATGAGATTAAAAAGTTGCAAAATTATGATAAAAATTTGAAATTATGACTGAATGTCATAATTATGACTTTATATGTAATAATTTTGACTTTTTAGCATGTCATAATTACGATTTACCAAAGGACAACCTGTCCATGTCGGCATCAGTGACTCGATTCCTCCACATGACAGATGAATGTGTCCCGAATTCTGGGAGTTAGTTTGGACACAACCTTTGACATCAACAACTAAAGATACAGGAAGAGTTTCTCCTCCTTTCAAAGCTTGTCAAGCCACCTATTCACCATCCTAATAAATCTGCAGATTATGATTAGTTGTGTTTTATCATGTAACTATACTATTTTCTATGTGTGCCTGTGATTCATCAGATGAAGGATGATAAATCTGTCAAAACAACTCAATAAAGTCATTCTACAGATTTCTGCTCGTGTCGTCATATTCAAAATTTCCTCTATTGCAGAAAACGTGTTTTACTTCTGTAATTCAGTCATCAAGACCACTATATATTTTAACTTATGTGTTGGAAATTTCAATTATTATATTAGTTTATGTTTTGTTTTTTACAATTGTTGTTATTTTGAGGGAAACAAAAATGAATTGGTGACCATATCAGTTCTCATATCTGCTTGTTTTGAATGTTTAAGACAAACTTTCTAACAAGAATGCACTAGACAAGCAAACAGCAGTGTAATAATGTGAGTATTCATTTATAAACAAACACTGTTTTTAGTGAGTAAACTTACTTTGATCCTCTCCACGCTGGCCTCGAGTTTGAGCTGCTCAACAGTGCGCTTCATGTTCGACAGGTTCGAGTTTGAAGTCATGATTGTGATGAAGGGAAGTGTGTCGGATGAGCGAGAGATGCATGTGTGAGTGAAGCTGAAGGACTGCTGATCTCCAGAGAGGCTTGCGTGGGCGTGGCGGTGGGCGTGTCTGGGGGCGGGGCGTGTGCGCGGTTTTTAACTTGGGCTGGATGTGTCTCTTGTGCCCCAAAAAAATAATTTTAGAAAACGTACTGGCCATATATATTTCTTACCAGCCCTACCATGTATTTTATATGCAAACAAAAAATCATGCTTTTCACTACGGAAGAGGATTAGGGCCAAGCAATAATAAAAAAATAAAACCAACTCGAGATTAAAGTCATTAAATTACGAGAATAAACTCGTTAAATTTCGAGGAAAAACTCGTTAAATTTCGAGAAAAAAGTCGAGATAAAATGTTGAGAATAAAGTCATTAAATTAACGAATTTATTCTCGTAATTTAACGACTTTTTTCTCGTAATTTAACGATTTTTTTCTCGTAATTTAATGACTTTTATTCTCGTAATTTAATGACTTTTTTCTCGTAATTTAATGACTTTATTCTCGTAATTTAATGACTTTTATTCTCGTAATTTAATGACTTTATTCTCGTAATTTAATGACTTTTATTCTCCTAATTTAATGACTTTTTTCTCGTAATTTAATGACTTTATTCTCGTAATTTAATGACTTTTATTCTCGTAATTTAATGACTTTTATTCTCCTAATTTAATGACTTTATTCTCCTAATTTAATGACTTTATTCTCGTAATTTAACGAGTTTATTCTCGTAATTTAACGATTTTTTTCTCGTAATTTAACGATTTTTTTCTCGTAATTTAATGACTTTTATTCTCGTAATTTAATGACTTTATTCTTGTAATTTAATGACTTTATTCTCGTAATTTAATGACTTTATTCTCGTAATTTAATTACTTTTATTCTCGTAATTTAATGACTTTATTCTCGTAATTTAACGATTTTTTTCTCGTAATTTAATGACTTTATTCTCGTAATTTAATGACTTTATTCTCG
>RJVU01007700.1:4019229-4072424 GCA_003731715.1 Anabarilius grahami | reverse complement strand
CACACACACACTGTTTTTAAAGTTTTAGTAATTTTGTTGTTTTTGTCTTTTTTTTTAATACGTTTTCAAGTTATTTTAGTTGTTGAAATAAAAATAAATGTTTACTAGCTAAAATATATATATATTTTTTTTTAAATATTTGATTTCAGTTTACTTTTCTTTTTTAAATAATTTTTTATGGTTCATTTTTGTTAACTATAATAACCCGGTTACAAAACAAATAAATATCCAATAAAAACAAACAATAATATCAAAGCATCTAAAGTAATATGATTTCTCACAGACAAACAGCGCTGGACGCGGCTGAAGTTCGAAGGAGATCTTCCTCCGGGCAGACTGGATCACTCCATGTGTTTAGTGCCGTGGCGTGTGAAGACGGCGGGCCGAGAAACATGTGGTGCAGATGTGCAGCATCTGTGCTTCATCTTCGGAGGAATGGACACTCAGGGCGTCATATTCAATGACTGCCTCGTTACGCTGCTCACATGACCGCTGGCTTTAATATTCAATAAACATATTCAATCTCAAAACAGTTAAATTGATTTCCTGAAGTTCCTCTGAACCTGAAGATCTGTTAGTTTCAACAAGATTAAAAACTATAAAACTAGACTTCATGTGGGAAACGGGTCAATGAAAGGAAATCTCTGAGAATTACTTTAGGTTTTAATCCAGTTGCGGATCATATAAATGTAACATTTGCATTGTCAACTTCATACATATTTGAAAAACTACTAAAATTAATTGAATTGCATTTTTAAAGTAATTTTGAACAACTTAATACAGAGTTTCCCAAACGGTTGTTTGAGAGTTGATGAAAAGCTAATTAAATCGTAGGTGTAAAATTCCCCAGGTAAGCGACCAGCATTAACTTCTTGAGCAGTTTGAGCTACAGAATCTCATCTGTTGGATCAGACCACACGGGTCAGCCTTCAATGAGCCTCGGCCGTCCATGACCCTGTCGCCGGTTCACCACTGTTCCTTCCTTGGAGCACTTTTGATACTGACCACTGCAGACCGGGAACACCCCACAAGAGCTGCAGTTTTGGAGATGCTCTGACCCAGTCGTCTAGCATCACAATTTGGTCCTTGTCAAACTCGCTCAAATCCTTACGCTTGCCCATTTCTCCTGCTTCTAACATCAACTTTGAGGACTAAATGTTCACTTGCTGCCTAATATATCCACCCACTAACAGGTGCAGTGATGAAGAGATGATCAGTGTTATTCACGTCACCTGTAAGTGGTCCCAGATGAAAACAAAAGTACACTTCCATAATGTACTTAAAGTGCTCTATTGTCACGCACTAATTTTGTACTTAATTTAGTACTCAAGATAATCTTTAAAAAAACTAAATTATTTAGTTACCACATTAGTACACTTGAACCCATAAGTGTACTACAAGTGGTAGTTTTTAGTACATTAAGAACAAAATTAGTGCACGAAAATAGAGCACTTTAAGTACATTATGGAAGTGTACTTTTTTTTTTTCACCTGGGGTCATAATGTTATGCCCGATCGGTGTAGATACACACATACATGTTAGATGTGATTAATCAATTTGACAGTACTAAAATACTTACTAAAAAGTAAAATATTGTATTTGTTAATGGTTACATGACATACAGGTTAACAAACATGAATGTGAAAACTTAAATATCAAGACTTTACACTTTTTCCTCAGTTCAGTTTAGACACGACATTTGAATTCAAGAGACACCTGTCATTTTGTATCAAACATTTATTGTTTAATTGTGGTAGAAATGTCTTCTACAGTTGCCAGATTTTAATAAATAACTTTTTGCATGTCACATGGAATTTACCCAGAACCCCCGAACTCCCTCCCTCCCAGAACTGCCTGAGAATAGCAGCATCGAGCCTCAAACCAGGCTGACTAAATCTCCACAGGAGTGAAGAGAAAATAAGAAAACAAATGCAACCTTCTAATGCACCCCACAAGTCTTTCCCGAAGAGATTCGTGGCTTCCTGGTCACTCGGTTCATACAAAAATGTTCAATATGTACACCAGTGCCACTTATGGAGAGGCGAGGGCATCGACGCAACTGAACAGAGTCGCTGGACGATCTACAATTCGTCCTTTTCGCCCTGCTCGTCGCCCTCTTCTGGTGGCGGGCCGCCCGCGCTGCCGTACAGCTTGCTCACGATGGGCTGCACGACCTCCTCCAGCTCCTTCTTCTTGGCCTGGAAGTCTTCAAGTTCTGCTTCCTGATGAGACTCCAACCACTCGATCTTCTCCTCGACCGCCTTCTCGATGGCTTCTTTATCTTCAGACGACAGCTTGCCGCCGAGCTTCTCCTTGTCGCCGATCTGGTTCTTCAGAGAGTAGGCGTAGCTCTCCAGCTCGTTGCGGGCGTCGATGCGCTCCTTCAGCTTCTTGTCCTCGTCGGCGAAGCGCTCGGCCTCGTTCACCATGCGCTCGATGTCTTCTGGTGTCAGGCGGTTCTGGTCATTGGTGATGGTGATCTTGTTCTTGTTTCCCGTGCCTTTGTCCTCGGCCGTGACACGGAGGATGCCGTTCACGTCGATCTCGAAGGTGACCTCGATCTGAGGGACGCCGCGGGGTGCAGGAGGGATGCCGGTCAGGTCAAAGGTTCCCAGAAGGTGGTTATCCTTGGTCAGGGGACGCTCACCTGGAAACAGGCAGAGAGAGAGTGAGAACTAGGGCTCAACATCAATAATAAAAAAAATTTAAAAAAAAAACACCAAAATGCGAGAATAAGTCATTTTATTACATGTAGTGTAAGTGCCGATCAATAGCGGATAATGTATAATGTTCTGATGGGAACAAGGTGGCGCTGTTGAGGCTCACGCACACAAAGAAACTCAGTTAACATACTGCAGTAAAAACTTAAAGTGTTTATATTTATAACATTTGATGCAGTTATGCAAAAATCATACGAGTCACGACCAATGATTCAGCATTTTAAAACAAATCGGTTGAGTCAATGATTCAATGACTCATTCATAAATAAATGCCTCATTCTTGATTGAATTTGAATGAATGAATGAATGACTCACTCATTAAGACAGTCACCTGCTGCCACCTACTGGCAGTTTAGTTTCATCTTGAAAAGTATGATTCTTTCCAACATTTATTGGTATATTAAAACAAATATTTAAAACAATCTCAACATTTATAATAAAGTGGTTTCAGTGTAAAGGATTTAATTTGTCTTATTCTAATTAAATTGATCAAATTTAAGAATTTTTAATGAAAGATGAAGCATAAAGTCTTATTTTTTCCAGACAAACAACTTTTCACTCTGACAAGTGAATGATCTGAAGTTCATTAAGCACATGACGAGGCTTAATGTCGAGCCCTGGATTCTATTCTGAAGATTAAAGACGGCTTATGAAACGGTCTAAAACGTAGCAAAATATTACATTTAATGCGTATGCATGTTTGTAATTACCACAATGCCAGTGAACAGGCTATTTAAGTGTAACTGTCATGTTGACAATGAAATCATTGGCTTACCTTCATAAACTTTGATGGTCACGGTTGGCTGGTTGTCAGAAGCGGTGGAGAAGATCTGGGATTTCTTGGTGGGCACGACAGTGTTCCTGGGAATAAGCTTGGTCATCACTCCTCCAACGGTCTCAATGCCCAGGGTCAAAGGGCACACGTCCAGAAGCACCAGGTCACCTGATCAACAGGATTCAGTCATTAATCATCTCACAAAAAAAAAAAAAAAGGGTTTGGCAAAATTATAGTCAAGATTATTTGGGTCTATATTGAGATGATTGATCGTTAAATTTGGAAACATCATGAATTTATTGAACTTATATATATGTATATAGGGACATTTAGGGAGTGGTGCGATGGATTTATTATCAAAAGGCTAAACAAGAACATCATTGCAAAATGGAATACTCACCGGTGTCCTCTTCTCCGGACAGAACTCCGGCCTGAACGGCGGCTCCGTACGCCACGGCCTCGTCGGGGTTGATTCCTCTGGAAGGCTCTTTGCCGTTGAATAACTCTTTCACCAGCTGCTGGATCTTGGGGATTCGAGTGGAGCCGCCGACCAAGACGATCTCATCGATGTCAGACTTCTTCAGGTCAGAATCTTCCAGAACCTTCTGCACTGGCTTCATGGTGGAGCGGAACAAATCCTGTGAAGGGGAAACACAAAAAACACGGGTTATTTTATTAATTCATGCATTTATTAATATTTGGAATTAGTTATTTTACTTTGAAGTTTTGTAAGTTGTCATTTTAATTATATTCTCTCACCATGTTGAGCTCCTCAAACTTGGCGCGGGTCAGAGTTTCAGAGAAGTCTTCGCCCTCGAAGAAGGACTCAATCTCGATGCGGGCCTGGTGCTGGGCGGACAGCGCTCTCTTGGCCTTCTCCACCTCACGGCGCAGCTTCTGCACGGCACGGTTGTCCTTGCGCACGTCCTTCCCGGTTTTCTTCTTGTACAGCTTGATGAAGTGCTCCATGACACGCTGGTCGAAATCTTCCCCACCCAGGTGAGTGTCTCCATTGGTGGCCACCACCTCGAACACGCCATTGTCGATGGTCAGCAGGGACACGTCGAAGGTGCCGCCACCCAGATCGAACACCAGGATGTTCTTCTCACCGTCCTTCTTGTCCAGACCGTAAGCAATGGCGGCAGCAGTTCTGTGAAGAGCAACGGGTTACAATCATTAATGAGAACTAAAAAAAAAAACATGTTACTTGAAATGGAACACATTTTAACAAATAAAAACAGAGCGTAAATCTGGACTTCAAAGATTTCTTATCCTGTTGCGCCCTCTATAGGCCATAAGTGACTAGTCGACGCCAAGCTTAAAGCATCATGGCAGGGCATTAAAGTCGATTAGTCGGTACTTTTGATTAATGTTAACTAGGGCTGCACGATATATCGCATGCGATTGTCACGCGCATTTCGTCAGTAAAGCCGGTTCCCTGATTACCGCTAAATCAGCATCACCTGCTTTCAGATGGAGCGGCATATAATAGACAGAGCCGTAGATCACTGACAAGCCACGCAATATCGCGTTCATTATCGAAGGCGATTCATCTGCGATATGAACGCGATATTGCGTGGCTTGTCAGTGATCTACGGCTCTGTCTATTATATGCCGCTCCATTTGAAAGCAGGTGATGCTGATTTAGCGGTAATCAGGGAACCGGCTTTACTGACGAAATGCGCGTGACAATCGCATGCGATATATCGTGCAGCCCTAATGTTAACTAATGAAACCTTATTGTAAAGTGTTACCTGGAACTATAATAGTAGATCTATGATACTAAAATAACAGTGTCAATTTGATGCACTAAAGAAAACGATCTATTTTACAACAAAGCAAGCGTAACAAGGTTCTTACGGCTCATTGATGATCCTCATGACGTGCAGACCAGCGATGGTTCCTGCGTCTTTGGTGGCCTGACGCTGGGCGTCGTTGAAATAAGCGGGCACAGTGACCACAGCATGTGTGACCTTTAAAAAGAGCAGAACTGAATTAGATGGAGTTTCACTGACAGCAGCTGTTGGCCTCAATGTTTCCTGTGTGTTGAAACCAAAACTTTACCTTCTGTCCCAGGTAAGCCTCTGCAGTTTCCTTCATCTTAGTCAGAACCATGGCGGAGATTTCCTCAGGGGCAAAAGTCTTCATTTGACCTGCTCCAATATCCAGCTGGATGTGAGGCTTGTTCTTCTTCTCAATAACCTGGAAGAGACAAAGCAGGTGTTTAGCATTCCATATTGAAGACAAACAGATCCGGAGTTCTGGCACAATACAGGTTCTCAGACGGGCGTACCTTAAAGGGAAAGTATTTAATGTCCTGCTGCACGGTGGAGTCGCCCCATGTGCGGCCGATCAACCGCTTGGCATCAAAGACGGTGTTCTCAGGGTTGGAGGTCAGCTGGTTCTTCGCAGCGTCTCCGATGAGACGCTCTCCTTCGGTGGTGAAGGCCACATATGATGGAGTGATGCGGTTTCCCTGGTCATTGGCGATGATCTCAACACGACCGTTCTTGAACACTCCAACACTGATGAAAAAAAGAAAACAGTAATAATGATTATTATGAAGTATAAGAGAGAAATGTTCACACACATTTCGCTTTTAAATAAAAAAAATATATAAAAAAAATAAACAAAAATATTATATACACAAAAAAAAAGTATAAAATATAGTATATATTTTTAATAAATTATTTTATAATTATATTTTGTTTAAATTAAATATATAAATACATTTTATATTGAAAAATGTAATATTTTTTAAATATATAAAAAAAGTAAAAAATATGTATAAAATATGTATATATATATTTGTATTAAATATATTTGTTCCAATTAAATAAAATAAATTATAAAAAGTAAATTGGACATTTTATGTGCGTGTTTGTCAATAAAATAAATTGCTATAAAAAAAAAAGTTTATATATATTAATTTCTCTTGTCTTGAAAATCAATTTTATGAACTCAAACTCATTCTCACCAGGAGTAGGTTGTCCCAAGGTCTATTCCAATCACTGTCCCAACACTTTCCTTCTTGTCGTCGTCTTCGGCAAACACGCTGCCGGCCACCAGCAAAAACAGGCAAAGGAAACGCATTTTGGCGTAGATCTGGTGTCAAATCTTCACTGATTTCTGTAAAGAATACATTAAAAATTAATGTCAAAGGTCAGGGCAGGTACATAATACAGTAAACGTCACTGGTTGGAAAGTTTACTATAAATCAAGCAAAACACCTTCATGCAAAAACTCAAGACTGAAGAAATCCTAATTATCCTCTAGATAGTTTAACCAAAAATGGCATGAACTGATGCAATTATGTTTTTCAAATAGAAATAATGTGAGAACACTAAATGGACACTATTTTCCAAAAAATAAATATATAAATCTAAAGCAGATATGATGGTCAGTCACCAAACCATATTCTAGTACTAGTCAAGAGTAACTCCAGTTCAACCTCATGGTGCATCAAATCCTAATTTGTGTCAATTTACTCCAAATATTAACATTTAAAAGCCCTAAACATTTAAAAAACACACTTACTTTAAATCAAAACCAATTTAAGATAAAAGACATCAGTTTCTCTTGTTTTACCGGTTACCATCTAATGAATGAACATAAGCAGCAAGCTATAACAGCAAAGTTCACCAAAAAAAAAAAAATCATAATTTTATGTGATAACCAAAATATTTTCGGACACCATTGACTTCCATAGCATTTTTTTCCCTCGCGCACGTTACTATAGAAGTTAACGGCGCCGCATAACCCCATATTTTTTCAAAATATCTTCTTTAGTGTTCAACAGAAGAAAGAAATTCTCACAGATTTGGAACGACACGAGGTTAAATAAAGGATGACAGAATTTTCATTTTTGGGTGAACTGCCCCTTTAAATCGCCATTTCTCACGACTATCCAGTCAAGATGGGTTAGTTATCTTTAAAGCGGTTTTGTAGGATAAAACAAACAATTAGACATAAATTCTTACCTGATAACGCAGAATTAAGCAGTAATCTCAAGGGCGTGGGCTGAACGCAGTGAATGTGCTGTCTGTCTTTCTCTCCTCTGTGTTTCTCGTGTTTTCTGTCTGTCTCGACTGTCACTCATGGCGCTGCTCGCCCGTATATAAGCCGTCACCGCTTCCCCGTCGTGGAGCCTCGCCATTGGGCAGAGAGCAGCTCGTTGGAAGGCGCTCGTTGGCTGAGCGTTGCACGCTGGCTGATGCTGATTTGCAGACGTGCTGATGGGGGAAACGTCATCAGACGAGGCGAACTGTAATGATTTCATTGGCTTGCATGAGTGTCATTTTGTGAAGATTCTGGATGAGGAATCTGGTGCATTTGAAACAGGCCAAGAAATAGAAGTATTTTGAGAGGCCTTAACCAAAAACTACATATGCACATCTCAAAATAAGCATTTGGGCTATATGATTGTGTGTAAAAGCAACTGTCTGTACATTATCTTGCTTATTGCATGGCTGCTTGATGAATGAATAAATATATGGACAATGCATTTTGAGTGTTATGGTGTGAGAGAAACTCCCACAATGTTTTGCCTCATACAAAAATGTTTGAGCATCACTATAATATTCAGCTTATTTAACTTATTACATTTACATTTATGCATTTGGCAGACACTTTTATCCAAAGCGACTTACATTGCATTATCCTATACATTTGTATCTGAGTATGTGCAATCCCTGGGATCGAACCCATGACCTTGGCATTGCTAGTGCCATGCTCTAACCACTGAGCTACAGGAAAGCCATTAAGTGTTATATAACTTATTAATAGTAACTATTGAGGAGAATCTGATGGGTGCATGTGTGAAAATAATGGCATTCACAATTATATTTTTGTGGTTTGGTGACTCATTATGAGCGAAACTATCAGCACACAAACAATAAATGATTTTCTGTCATGTAATGATGCAATGATAAGTAACAACCTGGCAATGTTTTTCAGTATGTTTCAATTCTTAGTCAAGATTACACTAGTATTACTGCATTTATGCTAAATAATATGTTTTTTGACCAATTAAAGGTGCAATATGTAATATTTTTGCAGTAAAATATCCAAAAACCACTAGGTCAATGTTATATATTTTGTTCACTTGAGTTCTTTCAATATCCCAAATGTTTGCAACTATTTGTAAATCGTGAGAAAATTGCAATTTTACCCAAGGCTGCGGGACGTGTGAGGAGTCGCTTGTCAACGGCGTCATACCCGCGTTACCCTCGGTTTCCGGTTTTATTTTGTAGAAACCATGAAAACACCAAAGACGCTTTAATATTTACATGTTTTAATAGACAAGGGAACAACTGTTTTGATATATTTATAGACAGAAAACTAATTGTTGTTACATAGCTCAACACGTTTAGTCTTTTTTCTCCATCATACAATACAGTACATACGTTATAAAAAAAATTGCATGCTATTTGTCAACACAAGCCATCCAGCATTTAATATATTGTAAATTCGATCTCTTACTGCAGTGTGCAACAGTGTTTCACAGCAGCCGCCGAGCGAACGCACAGAGTAACGTTATAACATCATTTTCAACACTCTCAATTGTATCTAATATGATAAACAGAGCTGCGTAACCTCATACTCATGACCGGAAAAGCGGTAGCAGCGCCGGCGACTGTGGCATAATAAAAGTCCTGCTGCTCGTGAGGCGTGTGTTGCGCAATCGCTCCAGCTCCTCGTTCAGCTCCCACAACACTCGCTCCTGCTCTGCTTCATACTACAGTAACGTTAATAATCGCATCCATGAACATGATTTCTTCCTGAGTCCTATCCCTATTCTTTTGCACCGTCCGTTGAGGTGGAGACCACAAGTCCCAAGATTCCGCTCTCAAACTTGCCGTCATCAAGCTACGCCTTTGTTTTGAATAGGCCTCTAGCGACCTCTAGCAGACAGAATTATTACATACTGCACTTTTAACTTATTGATCAATATACATTTCTGAATTGATTTAGAATTTTCAGTGTTGTATTTGTATCTACATTTCACATACCAACAATGAAAATGAATTACACGTAAAGTAACCATAAATCATAATCATAAAATATTTTTATGGAAAGTGCCACCGTAGAAACATGGGGAAAAGTGTCTCGTTCAAGGTCACAATAATGATGAGGTCTTAGTAGCACAACATTTCTTAAGAATTTCATTACAAATTAAAGTTAGAGTGCTTAATCTGGTTTGGATCTTAAGAATCTTTAGCTTCAACATATAGAGGGTTTAGTCAATTAATTTTCAGTTGAGTCTGAATTGTGTCATTTAATCTAACTAATAAGAAAAAAAAGCAGAACAAAGCAATCATATACAAAGCAGAACTAGATAAACATTGCAGAGCACAACTTGTAATTTATTGACATGCAGATGCCCAACAATATAGTTATTTACAATATCAATTAATCAGAACACCACAAAAACACTTCGGTGCTGTGGTTTAGTATGAAGCAGAAACATCAGGCGTAGGTGGAGTAAGACCTGGGGCCAGTTGCATAAACTTAGTCACTAAATTCTGTCCTTAATTACTCTCCCTCATGTCGTTCCACACCCGTAAGACCTTCGTTAATCTTCGGAACACAAATTAAGATATTTTTTATGAAATCCGATGGCTCAGTGAGGCCTGAGCAATGACATTTCCTCTCTCAAGATCCATTAATGTACTAAAAACATATTTAAATCAGTTCATGTGAGTACAGTGGTTCAATATTAATATTATAAAGCCACGAGAATATTTTTGGTGCACCAAAAACAAAATAATGACTTATATAGTGATGGCCAATTTCAAAACACTGCTTCAGGAAGCTTCAAAGTGTTATGAATCAGCATGTCGAATCAGCGGTTCGGAGCGACAAAGTCACATGATTTCAGCAGTTTGGCGGTTTGACACGCGATCCGAATCATGATTCGACACAAAAGATTCATAACGCTTCATGAAGCAGTGTTTTGAAATCGGCCATCACTAAATAAGTCGTTATTTTGTTTTTTGGCACACCAAAAATATTCTTGTGGCTTTATAATATTAATATTGAACCACTGTACTCACATGAACTGATTTAAATATGTTTTTAGTACATTAATGGATCTTGAGAGAGGAAATGTCATTGCTCAGGCCTCACTGAGCCATCGGAGTTCATCAAAAATATCTTAATTTGTGTTCCGAAAATGAATGAAGGTCTTACGGGTGTGGAACTGCATGAGGGCACTATGACACTATTTTCATTTTTGGGTGAACTAACCCTTTAAGAACTAGTTTGACCAACTTGCAGTTAACCAAGGGGTAATCAATGTTATTTTCCCAATTCAAATTACACCAATCTACCTTTTTATGTAATGGACTTTAAAAAATTCGGACCACTCTTCAAGAAAAACATTAGTGTCTTAACTTTTAAGACTAGTCTAAGTGGTTTATGCAACCGGACCCTGCTGGTTGTTTATACATGTGGAGAATTCAATCAGTCTGTTTTTTCAATCAGCTGAATATCTTGCAGTGCAGATAGGCGAGTTTCTCGGCATGGAAGCGTCGCAGCAAGGGAAACCATTCCCAGTGCGGCAGCTCTACGACTTAAAGCCAGACTGAGCAAGTCTTGGGGGAACAGACCAGCAAAAGCAAGACTGAGCAGACCTGTCAGCAGATGTTCAGGGAATCGCTGAAACTCATATTGAAGTTCTCGTAAGATCGCAGTGAGACAGGGATAAAGTTTGGGACATTGGTTGGGAAGAACACATAACATTCCAAAGGCCCAAAGCTTCTTTGCAACATCTTTACTCCTGCACCGACTGACCACATTGGGTAGTTGTTTGACCAAGATGATGTGCATGAGGCCTTGAACCTCCATCCTGGGGGCCCATCGAGGCACTTCCAACCCCATGGCCCCCAAACACGGAAGATGGTCTAGATAGCTTAGTTGCATATACTTCATCACATTGGCGATCCCGAAATCACTCATATCCTTGACTACAGTAAGCGTCTTGTCCACAAGCAGGCACGTTGCTCTATCGGACAGGGTGATCTGCAATTTGATCAAACGGCGCCCAGTTCTTCAGGCTTCAACTAGTTCAAATGACGCACGAGTAACGACTCAATGGGTTGAACAAGGGTATCTCCTTCTTTCTCCATTTCACTTGCTCTCCGATAGAACTTCATTTTGTACAATCTAAGTGTGCTATGGGATTGAGGCAAGCCCAAGTTCACAAAGGACCTTAACGCATCTAATAACTGCACTGGCGTGACCGGTAGAGGAACGTGCCATTAGTGTCTGGTAGTAGGCAGAGGGCTTGTACACCATGGTGCTTTCTGTTTCTTCTTCTCTCCTTTGCACTCCATTTTCCAAGTTTGATGACAAATGTTGGGCTCTAAAAATGAAGGCACGTTGTACGTGGGCATAAAGACGACGCATTGCCACATGATGTAACAGCACCGTTGCAGATATCAACAGCAGACACTGGAAAAGATCGTAAAAGACATTTCTGTTTTCAATCTGTCACTCACATGAGATCCACCTAGAGCAAACCACAACCATCCAATCAATTCGCCATGGACAAAATCAAGCCACGCCCTAGATTTGTTCTTGTTCCATAAGTGGATATCAATTGTTTTATTTGTGATAATAACACAATGAAACATGCCAAATTGCGTGGACATAATTTTTGGCCATACTGTCATACAGAGAAATTATGAACATATGCAAAAACAAGAAAGAACCAAATGAAATATTAATAATGTTTAAGGTTACTCACGTAACCCTGGTTCCCTAAGATAATCGGAATGAGCATTGCGTCTGTTTTAACTGATGCTTATGGGGAAAACTCCTGTTTTCTCCAAATCCTGAAGCCTGATTGGTTTACGTCTGTGCAAGTGCACAGACAAATGGCATTTTAGCATGCCAACATGGGCGGGGTTGGCTGCCTATAAAGTCCAGTAGCATGACAGGCAACGCAATGCTCATTCCCATTATCTCAGGGAACCAGGGTTATGTGAGTAACCTTAAATGTCCCCTTTCAATACAGTTCACTCACATTACGTCTGCTTTTAGTTGAAGCTTATGGGGAACTTAATACAATAGCACTGTACCTCAAGTGCAGAACGGAAGCCGCTCTGTGAGCTGACAGCTAGGGGGCATTCAACTGAGGGTCCCTCGACCAGCTGCATAGGAAGAGTCTCAGACCATGGTCAGAGCCTTCTACATAGTCCAAAAGCATCTCAGACAGACAACACCTGTGCTTGAAGAACAGGGATCTACAGATTATAAAATCTGTCGAAGGTGGACAGCGAGGACCAGCCGGCCGTCACAGAGATGTCCGTGATAGAGACTCTGTTGGACCATGCCCAAGAGGATGCCATACCTCTGGTAGAGTGGGCCTGCATTTCTAAAGGGCACAACAAGTCCATAGACTTGTAAGCCAGCGCTATCATATCCACAATCCATCTGGAAAGTCTCTGCTTCGAAACTGGAAGCCATTTAGAGCGGCCTTTAAAGCAAACGAACAGCTGATCTAATTGCTGATATTGACCAGAGAGCTCAATATGCACTCTAAGGACCCTGACGAGACAGAGTTGGTGAGGTACCTGCTCGTTCTCTGCCAGCGGAAGAGCTGGCAGCGCTATCACCTGTGTTCTAAATGGGGTGTAAAGCACTTTTGGAACAAAGCCTTTCCTTGGACTAAGGACCACTTTACTCTCATAAGGACTGAACTCAATGTAGAAAGGATCCAGAGCCTGCAAATCTCCAACTTGTTTGACTGACTCTAAAGTCAGCAAGAGGGCAGTCTTAAGCGAAAGGGACCAGAGGTCAGTTGACTCAACTGGCTTAAAGGGAGGGCCCGGAAGTGCCCTAAGGACTGTGGAAAGTTCCCAATCCAGGACAGAGCATGTGTGTAGAGGGTTCAGCATTCTAGCCCCCCCTGAGGAACTTAACGACTAAGTCGTGCTTCCCAATCGATTGATTTACCGCGATGGCTGCCACATAAACTTTGAGTGTGAAGGGGGCATGCCCACTGTCCAGCATCTCCTGCAGGAATGTCAGAACGGACACAGTATCACATACAGTGGGGTCTATTTTCCGAGATAGGCACCAGCTTGAGAAATGGACCATTTCTGGGACTAATTCTGGGAACCATAGCTGGTGCCACCAGAAGAACAGCACATGCTTCTTCCCATATCCGACTGATGGCCTGTGGGAACAGGGCTACAGGAGGGATGGCATAAAGGCACCGACGAGGCCATTTCAGGGCCAGTGCGTCTATTTCCTATGAAAAGTAAATATAGCAGTGGGAGTTCTCTTTTGTCGCAAAGAGGTCCACAACCGCCTGACCAAAGGTGCGCCATAACGCTTTGACAGCGGTACTGTCTTCATTCGCCTTGATGTCCACCTGCGACAACATGTCTGCTCCCTCATTCAAGGAGCCCTCACTGAGTGGAGGCTCGTCTGTGTTCATAGCAGAAGACGGCTCGCCAATCTGTTTAGAGGGCAAGACCTGAGATCTCCTTGGTGGTTTATGAAGGCAACCACCATCCCGTTGTCCGAGCGGACCAGGACATGATGGCTTCTGAGTTCCGACATGAACTCCCTGAAGGCCAAAATTACAACCATCATTTCTAGATGGCTGATGTGCCATTTCATCATTGGAGTCGCCCATGAGCTGAAGGATTTTCTGCCGTCATACTGGGCACCCCAACCTGTCCTGGAGGCATCTGTCAAGACCACTTTACTCCTGGAAACAGAGCTCAGCATCGTCCCGTTCAGGTAGAAATTGGGGACATGTCAAAGGGACCAAGGCCTTGACACAGCCATGGGTCACCCTAAGAGTGAGTCGCCTGTGCACCATGCATGAGGCGGGACACAGCCTTTTACCCAGAGCTGGAGTGGTCGCATGTGGAGCAGGCCCAGCGGAAATACTGAGGAGGCTGCTGCAGTAAGGCCCAGTAGCTTCTCCTGATTTTCACTGCGCGCTCTTGAGAGAGCCAAGCCTGCATTTGAGCCGAGTCGAAAACTACCCTCAGGAACGAGATGCGTTGGCTGGGGAGCAGCAAACTCAACCCGAAATTAAAACCCTGAAACCCAAGTTCTCTAGATGGCTGGATGTGAAAGTAAGCGTCTTTCAGATCAACTGATATAAACCAATCCCTGGGGTGAATCTGTGTGAGGATTTGTTTCAAAGTTAACATTCTGAATGGCAATGTCATGAGGGCGCGATTCAGATGTCTCAAATCAAGAATGGGCAAAAGTGACCACCATCTTTCTTAGGAATGAGGAAGTGTTCACTGTGTTCGTTGGGAACTCTCTCCAGGGTGCCCTTTTCCAGCAGAGACTGAACTTCGGCTCTGAGGACATGAGAACTGCCGTCTGAGACCGAAGTGTGAATCACACCCATGAAGTGTGTTGATCTGTGAGTGAATTGGAGTGAGTATCCTCGTTCTATTATCCCCAAAATCCAGCTCGCCTCTCCGGGGATGGACTGCCATGCCTGGAGTTGAGTGGCAATTGGTTTAAGTGCTACAGGCTGTATCTCACACTGAAGTGGGAGAACAGTGCCTGTAACTGCATTGAGAGGAGGAGAAATGCTCTTACAGCAAGGGGTTTGGGTGTTCAGACTGATGGGGTGGGCCCAGAACCGGCAACAAACACATTGTCACCAGAACCCTAAGCTGAAGAAGAGCTGGAAGATGGGCACACTTTGAGGGAAATCTTGCCTTAGTGGGACTTAACCCTTTTCTCCTAAATCTTAGCGGGATTGAGCTATAAGTGGCGCTCCAGCACTACTAGGTTGGCCATTGCGGCCAATGGCATGGGGGGTGGCTTTGGCAATGCGCAGGGCCAAGCTTGTGGCGTCCTCGTTCTGTAGCGAGGGCCTGTTCAATGGTGAGAAGAGCGATGAGCTTCAGTCTTCTTCAGAGCACTGAGATGATCTTCACGCTGAAGGAGAAAGATTCTGACGAGATCTGGCATTTCTGTAGCCTTTATAGGCAGCCAACCAACCCCGTCCATTTTGTTGGGCTGAAATGCCATTTGTCTGTGCACTGCGAACCAATCAGGCTTCAGGATTCAGAGAAAACGGGAGTTTCTCCCCTAAGCACCACCTAAAACTGATGCTATGTGAGTGAACCATATAGTAAGGGAAATTATTATGCTGTAGTCAAACACTGTTTGTCTTGAGAACATACTGAATTGTTTTGTATTTTTGAGATGAATTTTAAAAATGACAAATTAATTAAATCAAAGTTACACCACTACAACATAAAACATTCAAGTCTTCTCATTTTTTGATAAACCAATAGGGTATGAGTCAAATGGGTCTTCAAATCTATTATTTGCCTGTAAATAACAGGATCCATGAGTTAGTTTATATGCAATATAGGCTAAGTAAAATAACTGAACAGTGAACTTAAAACGTCAGCTTTAAAGCTTGAGTAATGGGTCTCCTGTCAGCCAATAATTTAATCATTAACTTAAATAAAACTTTTATTGCTGACAACAGATATAGTATTTCTTGTGAAATGTTTGTTATACATTAAAATAAATCTGATACATTAAACTGATCATTAAGATTCTTTAAAAAACAGACATTTATATTTCTATTAACAGAATTATGGATGACAAATTACTGTTTCCACAAAACTAAGAAGCAGCGCAACTGTTTTCAACATTGATAATAATCAAAAACGTTTGATTAGCAAATCATCAAATTAGAATGATTTCTGAAGGATCATGTGACACTGAAGACTGGAGTAATGATGCTGAAAATTCAGCTTTGATCACAGGAATAAATGACATCTGAAATTCATTAAAATATTATATTATGTTGAATTGTAATAATATTTTACAATTTATCACAATTTTGTCATCAGACACACTTCACAGCCAGAAAAGTCTCCTGTAGAGCTGCAGAGGGCAGTTTTGGCAGGTAAACATTAATAATGCTGAAATAATACTGGAAACCTCTTGCCTTTGTGTCTAGAGTTATTCTTCTCAGCAAACACTCTTCGAGGGGTAATAGGCAGCAGAAATGAGAATAATTTATGTACAGAAATAAGCAGAATTGATCACTAATGGGATTACATTGCACTAATAGAAATTGAACAGTTTTTGAAAATTATTTAGAACAATTTTTTAAAATAAAATATGTTTTATAAAACATGTAAAACTGTTAGAAAATCAAAGCCATAAATCTAAACAAATCGTGTTCTAAATTTAAGGTTGATATCTAAAAAAAAAAAAAAAAAGCTCAAGTAAGATTTCATTTGGGCGCAGTACCAACAGTACCAAACTTTTTCCATTAGATGACAGCAAAGCTCCACTGGTACACGGCGGTGGGATTAGTTATTTGCAGTACAGTAAAATTTCTCTCTCTCAAATATTACATGCACATACGCACATAATTTTTATTACAATTATTTTAATTAGTTCTATGATTCAACAGAAGCAGAAAACAGGAAAAAGCAATTATTTGTTTTATATGCCAAACCTGAGAAAATGATACAATCTGGTAAAGAATAGCAAAACAGTCTTTGTTAATTTCCTCTTTGACAACAGAATGAAATTAACTAACACTGCATCATGTTATAGTTAAATGACCCTTGATAAAAAATTGCACTTTTATAGGTTTCAATGAAGACAATTTTGTCCTTAAGGTCGTAAGCGTAACTATTTTATGTAACTAGAGTTATACAGATTTAGGAAACTAGGAAATGAGGGTGAAATTTTAATACACACTACACACAAGGTTAACTCACACATTCCCTTACATTTTCAGATCTGTCTGCATCTCATAGTGTCTTTACACAACAATCTGTAACTTTGTGTTGATAAACTCAAAAAAAAAAAGTGCCTAGTATGAACTGCAATGCTAAATATACGGAGAGTCACAATTTCTTAACTCTTTCTTGAACATTTGTTGTTGTGGTGGTCAGGGGCGCAGGAGACATTTTCAAAGTGGGGGGGCCCAAACTGTAAGCGAAAGCCCAGATTGTAAGGTCAGATTTCCAGATATTGGAACACCATCATATATTAAACTTGCCTGATTAATAACTTTAAAGTGCTCAGGAGACTGGGACCATTTTGGGGATTTCCGCCTGGATTTGGCCTACAAAAATCGTCATTTTACAGGAAACCCTTTGAAGTTACATAAAACACTGCTGAAAGTGATAAAAAAAATATAGTATATATTGTCTGTGCTGTAATAAACCCACAAAAAAAGTGTTTTTATATTTTTGTTATAAATAATTTTTTGCAAGTGTATAACTCAGGCCCTGAGTGCTCAAGCACCCTGAAGACAGTTTCCTCTAGATTTCAGCAAACACTGGAAAAAAATAATTGTATCTCTATCATGGTGCACGCATTTCAAATTCAATATGCACCTGAATATTAAATTTTTTTATGTAATTTCCACCTACTCAAATCTCCCCATACCCATATACAGTGGTATAAATGCAATATCCTGGTGTCATTTTGAAGAAAACTGTTTGAAATTTCATAAAACACTGCTGAAAGTGATAAATATTATTGTTTCCCTTTCGAAAGGGAACTCTGCGTTTGATCACGCTATGGGGAACCGTCACTCGTGACAGGTATCCGAAATGGCAAGAATCACAACACTCCAATCCTACTGGCCAGCGACAGCCTATGACGTCATTACGGCGCGAACCGTGACATATAAAGGGAGTGCCTGAGGAAGCAGTCAACATCTTCTCGTCTTTTCGGGACTGTCTTGTTCATGCCATTGTTTCGTAACACCAGTAGGGAATTACTCCATTTATGTCTGCAAATGTTCAGGAGAATGTGTTCATCCGTGTCCCGGGTTTGTGATACTTGATTTACATGTTTCTGGTGTTTTTCTGTCTGGAGAGGAGCGATCGCATAGACGGTGCTTGAGGGCGCCGTCTGTGTGTGTTTGTCTATTGTTCACTGTGAGCGTCTCTCCTATTGGGATGCTCCGTTCTCGTTTGACACTCTTCCCGAGGGAGAAGGTGTCTGCATCTGTGCCTGGTGATTCTTGCCCCGTGTGTGCTGAGGCAATACGGCGGCTGCAATCATAGGGCTTGCAGGTGAGCTCGATGGGAAGTCTGAGAGAATTATATTCTCTCTCGGCTTCCCCGAGGGCTGGCGACGCTAACTTTTAGCCGCAGGAATATGAGATGGGTCTATTTTATGTTTTTAAAATAAGACCTTGTTTTCCTGTATAGTTTTCTGAGCATGTAGTTTATCAGGAGGCTGGCCCATCTTGAGCTGAGGCTCTGAGACAGGGCCAGAGGTCCAGTGTGGCTGCTCAGGCACCTCCTCTTTTCAGAGCAGGCGCAGAGACGGCTGGACTCGAGGAGGAAGAAGCAGGTTTGAGGGGGTGATTGATCACGTACACCAATAGCACCTGTGATCGATTCCCTCTCGTTGCGAGGGCAACGTTGCATTTGCCCTCGCCCCTTCTTCCTCTGCCTCCTGAGTTTGAGATCTGTCTACTTGCTCAGGTGCTTCTTTTACAGTTAGGCTGCCAGCTGGCCTTTTGATAATATTTTTTTAAAGGCCGCCTTCTGGCTTGATAGTGAAAGTGCTTTTAGGCTTAAAAGAACTTTTGATTTCATCCTTCTTCATGCATTAAAATAAGGAGGGGAAAATCTTTGTTCTGCGAGCCGCAGGAAGGTAAGCTGGGTCTATATTTTTATGTTTATAAAAAGTGTAGACCTTGTTTTTCCTGTATAGCTTTCCTGAGCATGTAGTCAGTAAAGTTAGAAGGGGTTCTTTTGGGCAGAATAACTGTAGCATTAGGTTGGCTAATTTTCAAAACATGCAGGCCGCTTTATGGCCGCTATTTTGTAGCCTCCTATTTTAGAGTAGCTTCTCAGCTAATACTTTAGTTTGGTTTGAGTTAGCACTCGTCGCTTCAGTTATTTGTGTACAGGACGGCTTATTGGCCGCCTGACACTGTTTGCTTGCAGTGCTTCATTTTCTCCTCACATTTGAAGGATTCAAAATGAAGCCCAAGCTTTGCTTGGCCCAGTAGGCCTTAGCTAGCGGCTTGGCTAGTGCTAGGTTAGGTGTTTCTTTGTTACATCACCCTTATTATTACTATCCCTGTGAGGTTGTATACAGGTCCTTCTCAAAAAATTAGCATATTGTGATAAAGTTCATTATTTTCCATAATGTAATGATAAAAATTAAACTTTCATATATTTTAGATTCATTGCACACCAACTGAAATATTTCAGGTCTTTTATTGTTTTAATACTGATGATTTTGGCATACAGCTCATGAAAACCCAAAATTCCTATCTCAAAAAATTAGCATATCATGAAAAGGTTCTCTAAACGAGCTATTAACCTAATCATCTGAATCAACTAATTAACTCTAAACACCTGCAAAAGATTCCTGAGGCTTTTAAAAACTCCCAGCCTGGTTCATTACTCAAAACCGCAATCATGGGTAAGACTGCCGACCTGACTGCTGTCCAGAAGGCCATCATTGACACCCTCAAGCGAGAGGGTAAGACACAGAAAGAAATTTCTGAACGAATAGGCTGTTCCCAGAGTGCTGTATCAAGGCACCTCAGTGGGAAGTCTGTGGGAAGGAAAAAGTGTGGCAAAAAACGCTGCACAACGAGAAGAGGTGACCGGACCCTGAGGAAGATTGTGGAGAAGGACCGATTCCAGACCTTGGGGGACCTGCGGAAGCAGTGGACTGAGTCTGGAGTAGAAACATCCAGAGCCACCGTGCACAGGCGTGTGCAGGAAATGGGCTACAGGTGCCGCATTCCCCAGGTCAAGCCACTTTTGAACCAGAAACAGCGGCAGAAGCGCCTGACCTGGGCTACAGAGAAGCAGCACTGGACTGTTGCTCAGTGGTCCAAAGTCATTCGGAAATCAAGGTGCCAGAGTCTGGAGGAAGACTGGGGAGAAGGAAATGCCAAAATGCCTGAAGTCCAGTGTCAAGTTCCCACAGTCAGTGATGGTCTGGGGTGCCATGTCAGCTGCTGGTGTTGGTCCACTGTGTTTTATCAAGGGCAGGGTCAATGCAGCTAGCTATCAGGAGATTTTGGAGCACTTCATGCTTCCATCTGCTGAAAAGCTTTATGGAGATGAAGATTTCGTTTTTCAGCACGACCTGGCACCTGCTCACAGTGCCAAAACCACTGGTAAATGGTTTACTGACCATGGTATTACTGTGCTCAATTGGCCTGCCAACTCTCCTGACCTGAACCCCATAGAGAATCTGTGGGATATTGTGAAGAGAAAGTTGAGAGACGCAAGACCCAACACTCTGGATGAGCTTAAGGCCGCTATCGAAGCATCCTGGGCCTCCATAACACCTCAGCAGTGCCACAGGCTGATTGCCTCCATGCCACGCCGCATTGAAGCAGTCATTTCTGCAAAAGGATTCCCGACCAAGTATTGAGTGCATAACTGAACATAATTATTTGAAGGTTGACTTTTTTTGTATTAAAAACACTTTTCTTTTATTGGTCGGATGAAATATGCTAATTTTTTGAGATAGGAATTTTGGGTTTTCATGAGCTGTATGCCAAAATCATCAGTATTAAAACAATAAAAGACCTGAAATATTTCAGTTGGTGTGCAATGAATCTAAAATATATGAAAGTTTAATTTTTATCATTACATTATGGAAAATAATGAACTTTATCACAATATGCTAATTTTTTGAGAAGGACCTGTATATAACTAAACACGTGAGAATAAAAAAATTTTAGTCAAGAGAGGATTGTCTCTGATTGATTTGAATACATCAACTACCAACTACCAGTTTTTCATTAATAGAAAATATTTATTTGAAATATCTCTAAATTAAAAAAAAAATCTTTACAGTTAAAATTTGCTTTAACATTTTCTCTCTTTTTCCCTTACTCAGTTGAGTGAGGAAGTCCTCACATCATGAGTTGAAAACTGTTTTTCATTGATAGAAAATATTCATAGAAAATATTTCTTCTATTGAAATTTGTTTTAACTTTTTCTCTTTCTCTTTCCCTTACTCAGTTGAGTGACTAAGCCTTCTCATCACTAGCCTAACTGTCCATACACTGAGAACAACACATAGCCATCACACTTCGCTATTGGTGTACAATCTCTAAAACGACCACAAATAGGCTTACACCCCACATAGATCTGTGCCAGTCTCTTCTACCCAGAGTGCCAACATGTTGCAGATGGAAAACCCCACTGCCCAAGATGTGGACGCCTGGCTCAGTGGCATTACAGACTACCTCATGCCAAAGACAATTGAACTGTTATTATTTTTAATAATAATCATAATTCTGAGAAGATTCCTGTCACATGATTTAAGCCAGAAAAAAGACCACGCCGAATTAAGCAAGATCACTAATTCTCTAAGCATTGCTTTCACAGCCCAGCTGAAACTAAGCAACAAGCACATCACCCACCTGCAGGAGGAGCTGACACATGCCCAGAGCCGCATAGACAAGCTGGAAGTGAAAGTCGAGGACGAGTTCAAGCGTCAGACCACTGAGTTCCTGAGAGAGCTGACAAAGTGAAAGCTCAAGACAAACTCAAAGTGTCCAACGAAGCAGAGCAAGAAACAAGATGACAAGCTCCAAAATGCCCTTGCAGTTGCTGAACACGACAGACAAGAATTAAAGACTGTCCAAAATCACCTGGTTAACCAACTAGAAAACACCATTTCTGACATTAAAGATAACTCTAAAATCAGTGCTCTGGAAGACCATTTGAAAAGGTACAGCACTGAAATGGACCAACAACTAGACGACGCCAATGGTGAGCTCTACATGGTCAGAAAAAAACTGAAGCATGTTCATGCACAGAAACCAGAGCCAAGAATCAGCATCACTGCTGAATTCACTCCACTACAGAATTCTTCCCTGCCAACCAAAGAAGAGAGCTCCTCCAAGCAGACCCAAGAGCTGCACATGATATGACCCTTAAAGACCTTGACAAGCTGACTAAGAACATCACACAGTTCAACCTGAACTCCACGGAGGTCCAGACCTACCTCCGAGATATTGACTTCCACCTAGAGGTGAGACCTAACGTGACTGACCGAGACAGGTTGTATCTCCTCAGGTCCACATTGTAACCCCATTTGTTTTAATTAACTTCCGGAGAACGCTGCCATCAAGTTTTATTCTGCACAAGGTGATGCTGAATTGATCTCTAAAACGGAAGACATGAGGCTCATCGATCAAGCAGTGGAAAATTCTCATGCCTCACTCAAGGTAAAGAATCAGCTGAAATCTCTCATGTATTATTGGTTTAATCATTAGTTTGCACTCACAAGCTAGGACGTACAAACTTCATCAGACATGAAATAAAAACAATTGATGAACTTCCCTTGAGAAAGAGACCTTACAGAGTCTCAAGAGTCAAGAATGATTTTATTGAAGAGCAAGTCAAGGAACTACTTCAATAAAAATCATTAGACCTTCCACTTCCCCTACCACCTGTTGTGGTAGTAGATAAGAAAGATGGTGGATCACGGTTGTGTGTTGACTATCGTGGTCTTAATTCTAAAACTCACCTTGATGCATATCCCATGCCTCAGATTACAGATATACTGGATTCTTTGCAAGGAGCCAAGGTGTTTAGCACTTTGGACTTGAAGAGTGGCTACTGGCAGGTAGAGATGGATCCTGCAAGTGTAGAGAAGACTGCATTCATAACCGCATCAGGGTTATATGAATTTTTATGTCTTCCCTTTGGCCTTAAAAACGCCGCTGACTCTTTCCAACATTAATGGAACAAGTTCTAAGAGAGCACAAAAACAGGTGTTGTATGGTATACATAGACAACATCATTGTGTACTCGCCAGACATTCAAACACACCTGCACCATCTTAAGCAAGTATTCAACAGTCTGCACACCGCCGGTCTCACACTCAGTCTCAAGAAGTGCAAATTCATCTGTTCATCACTGGACTACTTGGGTCACACAATCCCTGCTGAAGGTGTCAAAGTGAATTCTGACAAGGTAGATGCAATCAAATCATTCCCAACATCAACTTCCATAAAAAAAATTACAACGGTTCCCAGGTCTTGCGGCTTGGTACCACCGTTTCATTTCAGACTTCTCCACTAAAGCAGCACCCTTACATGCACTAAAGAAAAAAGGAACAAAATGGATGTGGACGGACAAGTGCCAGAAAACGTTTGAACTCCTCAAAGATGATCTGACTAAAGCCCCTGTGTTAAGTACACCCAATTTTGATTCTTCTTTTAAAGTGCAAACAGACGCAAGTGATGTTGGATTAGGAACAGTGCTGACACAAGAATCTGATGGACAAGAGAAGGTGATTGCTTATGCATCCAGATTGTTGAGAGGTGCTGAGAGGTCATATTCAGCATCAGAGAAGGAATGCCTAGCGGTAGTCTGTGCGGTGGAAAATTGGCATCATTATCTTGAAGGCCGAGCATTTGAGGTAATCACTGACCATGCTTCTTTGATTTGGCTTTTCCAGCACCCAAAACCTTCATCTAGGTTGGAAAGATGGACTATCAGACTTCAAGGCTATCACTTCACAGTGCGTTATAGAAAAGGACAATGTAACGTAGTCCCTGATGTTTTGTCAAGGAGATATGCAGCTGAACCAACGGACATCATGATGCACACCCCAGCAAAACGTGTTCTTAATCCTATCACTTGTGAATTGCCANCCTGGGAGTCAGCCGACATTGGCTTAATGTAGCACCATCTTGTATATGTTACATATTACCACGCTTGCTTGTACAGCTTATTTTTAACCACCTATCTTTTTTCTGTGCTTCTAATATGTAAAGCTGCTTTGAAACAATTACCAATTGTAAAAAGCGCTATATAAATAAATTTGACTTGACTTGACTTGACTTGACTTGTCTCAGATTGCTGCTGAGCAGAAGAAAGACACAGAGTGCCAAAAGATTATGGTAAAAGCCAAGAAACAAGATACCACTGATTTTATGAGAACTCACTATGCTTTTAAAAATGATGTCTTATTCAGGAGTGTTCCAGCCTCCAAAGGAGGTCAAAGATTCCAGATTGTGGTACCTGCTAGCTTGAAAGAAGCATTTTTAACTTATGCCCATGACAGCCCCCTTAGTGGACATTTAGGCAAATTCAAAACTCTAATGAGACTTCTAGAATTTGCTTATTGTCCATCCATGCGTACCGACGTATGGCAACACTGTAAACAGTGTGAAAAATGTCAGCAGCATAAACCAACAAACCTGAAGCCAGCAGGAGGGCTACAAAGTGTGGCCATTGTTGAGCCCGGATACATGCTCGGCATGGACATTATGGGACCATTCCCACAGAGTTCTCGTCAAAATGAATATCTTCTAGTTGTGGTAGACTACTTCTCTAAATGGGTAGAGGTCTTCCTCATGAGATCTGCCAAATCTACCACCATCGTTCGTATTCTCATCGAAGAGATATTTACAAGGTGGGGAACCCTAGCCTTCATTGTTTCTGATAGAGGCAGTCAATTCACCTCAAACCTCCTGGATCAAGTATGCAAGCAGTGGCAGGTAACCCAAAAGCTCACAACTGCCTATCATCCACAATCAAACCTGACTGAACGTATTAATCGAAATCTAAAGACTATGATTGCATCATATGTTGACAATAATCACCGTACTTGGGATCATTGGATCTGTGAATTTCGATTTGCTTTGAACACAGCATGGCATGAAAGCACAGGATTTTCACCCGCTGAAGTAGCCTTGGGATGTCAATTGAAAGGACCACTACAAAGAGCTCTACAGAATCCGCCAGATCCAGATCAACCAAGCTATAGTACCATTGATCGCCAGAAACTACTATACAAATCTGTTAAAGAAAATGTTGAGAAAGCATAAACTATACAGAAAAAGTATTACAACCTCAAGAGAAGAACCCAAGACTTCCAGGAGGGTGATATGGTTTGGGTGCGTACTCATCCTTTATCTCGTGCAGATGATGGTTTTATGGCTAAAATTTCCCCAAAATGGCGAGGTCCAGCTAAAATAGTCAAAAAGCTAGGCCCAGTAAATTACAAGGTGGCACTGTTGTCTGATCCTACCCAGATTCACAGTTACCATACCCAAAACTTAAAAATTCAAATTCAAATTTTGCCACCAAAGGGAGGGGTATGTAACAGACAAGACGTTACCTGGGTTTATTATTGTATTTTAGCTCCATTGTTGTTGTTATTATTATTATTGTTGTTTTCTTAGTGTGTAGTGGCAATGGTAGTACCACTAGGAGCAGCTTGAGGGCGCTAGTGTACAATAGCTACCAGATATAAGCCCAACTTACCTACGAGCAAGTCAGGTCATTTGGTAGAGGGAAACCGCATGTATGGTTGAACTGACGCTACCCAATTCTACTCATGTTAATGTCCTGTTTTGAGAACTCATTGAGAGTTTACGCTCAATAAAGGACTTTTTGTTTGTTCTACCTCATGTTTCTATTAATTGCTGCACGATGATACTCGTGCACGTCTCCAGGGTAGCACGAGCAGGTGAAAGGGAAAAGACCTCGCGGTAGCAAGGCTATGGCGCGTGGCCTAATCAACTCAGCGTGCAGCTCAGCGAGTCGCCAAACGCCGTTGACTGTCTTCACTACTCACTCATTGGATTATTTCATTGCATCGCTCTCAAAATACATTGTGGATTTACCCTCATCTCATCACTCATCATTCCAGCTCATCTACAGTTGATCATTGACGATAAGTTTCATTCATTGACTGCACAGAGACAAAGACAGAGTTTTTTTTGCTTATGTTTTTTTTTTTTTGGCAATTATATGCACTGGTGTGAATAAAAGAAAGAGTAAAACGTATATTTGTTTGGTGAAGTGGTTTTACATTTTAGTACCGATTGAAGTTCTGTTGAACCCCCTCAGAGTAATATCTTTTAAAAAGGGGAGGTATTACAACACCCAGCCCGGAAGTACGAATCTTCTTGGACCAACAACCTGTTCATGTTAAGCACAACTACCAGCTATTACATGAGTCACTAATTAAAGAATTCACAGGCCCAGAGTCAGAACATGGACTGTTAGTCGCCTTGTAAACCAAACAAGGTCGACAAGAGACTCCCCAAGCTTGTTACAACCATTTCCGACAAGCCAACTTAGGTGCACATAACGAACCTGAACTTGAAGAGGATATGAACTTCAAAACCCTCTTTCTGAGAAACCTGCAACCTGGACTAAGTCACCATCTAGGTGTCATGGCCTGCCCAAGCACCATGACAATCCGACAGCTACGTGACTTGACACACAATGCCAACATCAAACAAAAGATGACCTCAAAGAAAGGTTTGAAAACAGCCACAATTTCAAACTCAATCAGCAAAGATCCAAGCCCTGCACTGCAAGACACCCAGCGGCATGACAATGACACAGCCCCCCATAAAGAGCAAAGAGAATGTGGCTCCCATGCCACTGACAGCTACCACACCGACAGCTGAGTTAAAGGATTAGTCCACTTAGTCTTCCCTATTCTACTTACGGAACGAACACGGTGCCAGTTTCGTTTTTTTCTGTAAGTAGAATAGGGAAGGCGTAGGACATACAGCGTAAGCATTTTGAAGAATGTGGAAAGCGGAAGTACATTCAAGGCGATATTTTGTGTTTATAAAGCATATACAGTTGTATTTTTTTCTAAAATGACCAATCGTTTCACTAGATAAGACTCTTATTCCTCATCTGGTATTGTTTAAAGCCCTTTGAAGCTGCACTGAAACTGTAATTTTGACCTTCAACTGTTTGGAGCCCATTGAAGTCCACTATATGGAGAAAAATCCTGGAATGTTTTCATCAAAAACCATAATTTCTTTTCAACTGATGAAAGAAAGACATGAACATCTTGGATGACATGGGGGTGAGTATATTATCAGGAAAAGTTTATTTAAAAGTGGACTAATCCTTTAAACACAGCACTGAGTATGCCCAAGAACAAGACAGTTGTACCTCAGGACACAACCTGGAACAACTGATGAGGCAAATGAAAGCGTTCTTCGCAAACAACATAAATAGGGATGATCACAAGGATGAGTCACCCTCGTTATGACAAGAGATGTCTAAATCGCTGTTACAATGCGTTTGCACCTCGCTAGCTTGTTAACTTGTCATCAGTCTCTCGCATGCTCCTTTTTCAACGTGTTCATCAAACAACTGTGGTAACTCGGATCAGTCTACAAACACGGTGAGTCATGTCATCCTCTCCTAGCATTGTTACCTGTTCCATTTGCCACATGTTCAGCATAGCTCTCTCTGTCAGCGACGAGGGATTTACATGTCATAAATGTAGGGAAATAGTCAGGCTGACAGAATCTGAGAATTAGAGACATGCATCCAAACTTTAATCGAGGATAGTAAGAATGCAAGGGCTTCAGATACCGTTTTGGATGCGACTAGCTTAGTGAACTCTGTACATTGTTCGGTTCCGGCTGTAGAGGCCTAGCCGTGGAAAACACCACTCTTCCATTCCAATAAGAACATCAAACAGGTTCTCCCCACTCAGTGACGCACCCACTGAGAATCCTGTTGAAAGTGCCCTCGTTATTGGCGATTCTATTACACGGAACATGAAAATAGAGACACCAGCCACCATAGTCACATGTTTGCCGGGAGCCAGAGCACCTGACATCAAAGCAAATTTAAAAGTGCTGGCTAATGCTAATCGTAAATACTCTAAAATTATTATTCACGTCGGCACTAATGATGTTCGACTTCGCCAGTCGGAGATCACTAAAATTAACATTAAAGAGTTGTGTGAACTCGCAAGTACAATGTCAGGAGAAGTAATTTGCTCTGGCCCTCTTCCTGTTCCTCGGAGTGATGAGATACTTAGCAGATTATCATCACTCAATGGCTGGCTGTCTAAGTGGTGTCCGCAGAATAATATAGGTTTCATAGACAATTGGAAAAGTTTTTGGGGCAGACCTGACCTGTTGAAAAGAGATGATATTCATCCATCCCGGGATGGTGCTGCTCTTCTCTCTAGTAATCTGGCACATAGTCTTAGAACTAAAACATGACAAACTACAGCCCAGGTCAGGAAAAAGCAGCAGACAGACTGGCTAAACCGACCGTCTGCTAGCTGCCTCACGTTACAGAAGTCAGATAATTCTCAACACATAGAAACTCTTACACCTAGATATCATCACATAGAGACTGTGTCTGTTCCCCAAATAAGTCAAAACAAACAACTTCCAAACCCATTTAATGGTAAAAATTTAATTGATGTTCAACAAATAAAAAAGAGATAATAATGCTAAACAAATGATAAAGCTTGAGTTGTTAAATATTATATCCCTTTCTTCAAAAGCACTTATTGTGAATGATATTATCACAGACAATAATCTAGATGTGCTGTGTTTGACAGAATCTTGGCTAAAACCGGACGATTACATTACTTTAAATGAGTCTAGTCCTCAAGGTTATGATTATCGACACAATCCTCATCAGAAAAGTAAAGGGGGAGGTGTTGCTGTAATTTATAGTAATATTTACAGTATTAGTCAGAAGTCTTTCAAATGTAATTCCTTCGAAGTAATGGTGCTTTACGTAACATTATGTAAGTTGACATTTTGTGCTGGCTACTGTAGACTTTATCAAAGAATTTGATGATTTTCTATCAGAATTAGTACTAGCTACAGATAAAGTCCTTGTTGTTGGTGATTTTAATATCCATGTAGATAATAAAAAAGACTCATTGGGATTGGCATTTACAAACATTCTAAACTCTATTGGTGTTAGACAACACGTGTCAGGACCCACTCATTGTCGTAATCATACTTTAGATCTAATATTGTCACATGGAATCGATATTGATGCTGTTGAAATTCTGCAGCAGTGATGACATCTCAGATCATTATCTAGTCTCATGTATACTACATTTAGTCAAAGAGGCTAAACTGCCTCCCTGTCATAAATATGGTAGAACCATCACTTCTACCACTAAAGATAGCTTTATAAATAATCTTCCTGTTCAGTTTCATTGCCTTAACATACCAGACAGCATAGAAGACCTTGATGTTGCAACAGAAACTATTGCCTCTGTCTTTTCCAGCACATTAGACTCAGTTGCTCCTTTGCATTTAAAAAAGATTAAGGAAATTAATCCTATGCCATGGTACAATGAGCACACTCGGGCCCTAAAAATAGCAGCCAGAAAAATGGAGCGCAGCGGGAAGAAAACAAAACTAGAAGTATTTCGCATTTCGTGGAGAGAGAGAATGATTGAGTACAGAAAGGCCTTAAAAACTGCTAGATCTGCCTATTTTTCAAAACTTTTAGAAGTAAATAAACACAACCCTAGGTATTTATTTGATACAGTGGCTAAATTAACAAGAAATACAGCTTCAACTTCTGATGTGTCCAAAGAGCACAGCAGTAACAACTTTATAACCTTCTTTACTTGCAAGATTAATAATATTAGAGAAAAAATTATAACCATGCAACCGTCTACTACATTATCGCGTCAGAGAGTGCAATGTAGTGTCCCTGAGGAAAAATTCAATTCATTTACTGCTTTAGGAGAGGAAGAATTGTCTAAACTTGTTAAATCATCAAAATCAACAACATGTATGTTAGACCCTATACCGACTAAGCTATTGAAAGAGATGCTTCCAGAGGTCATAGATCCTCTTCTTAATATCTTTAATTCATCTTTATCAATAGGATACGTACCAAAAACTTTTAAGCTGGCTATTATTAAACCTCTTATTAAAAAAAACACAACTTGATTCTAGAGATTTAGTCAATTACATGCCGATCTCAAATCTCACTTTTCTGTCAAAAATACTAGAAAAGGCAGTTTCATCATGTTCCTTTTTAGGAAGAAATAGTATCTGTGAGGATTTCCAGTCAGGATTTAGACTGTACCATAGTACTGAGACTGCTCTCATTAATGATTTGCTCATATCATCAGATCGTGGTTGTATCTCTCTATTAGTGTCACGGGATCTTAGTGCTGCATTTGACACTATTGACCACAATATTCTTTTAAATAGACTCGAAAACTATGTTGGCATTAGTGGAATAGCATTGGCATGGTTCAAATCATACTTATCTGACCGTTATCAGTTTGTAGTAGTAAACGATGAGATGTCATATCAATCACAAGTTAAATATGGAGTACCGCAAGGCTCAGTACTAGGACTGTTGCTTTTCACTCTGTACATGCTACCCTTGGGAGATATCATTAGGAAGCATGGCGTTAGTTTTCATTGTTACGCTGATGATACTCATCTCTATATTTCTTCGCGCCCTGACAAAACTTACCAATTCACAAAATTAACGGAATGTATAGCTGATATAAAATATTGGATGACCAGTAATTTCCTACTACTATATTCAGAAAAAAGAGAGATTCAAATTTTTGGACCAAAAACTTCTTCACGTAATAACCTAGAATACTGTCTAACACTTGATGGCTGCTCTGTTAAGTCTTCGTTGTCAGTTAGGAACCTGGGTGTGCTCTTTGATACCAATCTTTCATTTGAAGGCCATGTTTCTAGCATCTGTAAAACCGCATTCTTCTATCTTAAAAATATATCTAAACTATGACATATGCTCTCAGTGAAAAATACAGAACAGTTTATGCGTTCATGACCTCAAGGCTAGATTACTGTAACGCTCTACTGGGTGGTTGTTCCGCTCGCTTGATAAATAAACTACAGCTCGTACAAAACGCAGCAGCTAGAGTTCTTACTAGAACTAGTATGACCATATTAGCCCAGTTCTGTCAACACTGCATTGGCTTCCTGTTAAACACTGTATAGATTTTAAGATCTTGCAAATTACTTACAAAGTACTAAATGGTTTAGCTCCCCAGTACCTGAGCGAGCTCTTAAAGCATTATAGTCCTTCACGTTTATTGCGATCTCAGAATTCAGGCCAGTTGATAATACCTAGAATATCAAAATCAACCGCAGGTGGTAGATCCTTCTATTTGGCACCTAAACTCTGGAACAATCTTCCTAGCATTGTTCGGGAAGCAGACACACTCAGTTTAAATCTAGACTAAAAACGCATCTCTTTAAACTGGCATACACATAACACATTAACGGATTTGAAAACATAAATTGATAAAGGATTATTAGGCTGCATAAATTAGGTCAGTCGGAACCGGGAACACTTCCTATAACACCAGATGTACCTGATACCTCAGAAGAAGAATGGCATCTACGCTAATATTAGTCTTTCTGTTTATCCTGAGGTTTACCGTAGTCGACTGGATCCGGGCCGTATCCAGGTGAGACTGAGGACCGGCGCCCTGAAACGACCACAACGCAGCCCTGAAGTATCAGCAGAGTCAACTAGATCATCCACTGTGAAGGCCTCATCAACACGACAGCCAGTGGCACAGGTCCTCAACAAACCGTCCATGCCGGCGTGATAAATACGATCCTCAACTGGATGGAACTGAAATAAATACTTTAAATGTTGCGATACTATCAGACTTATGATAGCAACCTGAATCGTAACAAAGCACTGTTCGCCAGAGGAGGACTGGCCCCCCGACTAAGCCTGGTTTCTCCCAAGGTTTTTTTTCTCTCCATTTTAACACCTAATTGCCAGCTGATGTCACCTTGTTGGAGTTTGGGTTCCTTGCCGCTGTCGCCTTTGGCTTGCTTAGTTGGGGACACTTGACATTTGACTTGACATTTGATACTCAACAGTGCTTTGATCTGCCTGCATATTCTTTAAGAGCTGCTGTGCAGCCAGAATTATATACCAGTTATCACTGTAAAGCTGCTTTACCACAATCTGCATTGTAAAAATGCGCTATATAAATAAAGGTGACTTGATTTGACTGACCCCAGGAAGTAAAATTAGCTCAAATTAAATACTTTATAGGGAATTATAAAGAGTTGTTTAGTTTACGACCGAGAAACTGAGTCGTCCAGCGTTCATTTGCTCGAGCCGTAGGCTAATAAGCTCTTGTAGCGGATATAAATATCTAACAATCATGAACACTGATTAGAGTACAGTAACTTTAATATCAACAGTGTAAGACATTCAATTTTAGAAGCACATAATACAAAACACTTTCTTTTAAAATCTCCAAGAAACTTTATTTATTTTAACACAACCAATCTAACACAAACACATGCACACATACACACATTCATTCATACGCGTTGCCCTGCACCAGTACAGTGGCCAACCAGGGAGGTATTGTTTTGCTGTTGCTTTGTATGTGTCTGCTTCTTCTGCCTGTGGTTCTCCAGCGTCCACCGATGTCTTCATCTCAACACATCGCCGAACAAAAGGGGGATATGTGGGAACCGTGGATAAAGAAGATAAAGAATCTTTGATCTCCAGATCAAAAGAGACAGAGAGACAATGTAGGCCTGTTTCTCTGAGTGACCTAACTTTACAGAAAAACCCACAGAGACTGTTTCTACAACTAAAACTGCATCAAATTGTTCCAAACTATTTGAAACAGACTTATAAAACATCTTTTAACTGCATATATTTTATTTCATGTCTACACATGCTTCATGTGACCAGTCATGTTTGTAAGGAACCCCCCATCGGATGTTGAGAGGGCAGTTTAGGACAAGGCGTTGTCCTTTGATATTTCTTTGAGATCTTCTCTCCAGATAAGTTTTATTGCAGGGCACTTGATTTCAGTTTTTGTCAAGCAGGAAAATCAAGTCTTACAGTCCGCCCCTGGCCCCTTGGAGCAAATTCAAAACAGTCCTGAGGGGGGTTGCATCCTGTAGATGTTGAGAGGGCAGTTTAGGGCAAAGCGTTGTCCTTTGGAGAGAAGATCTTAAAGAAAAAGCAGAGTTTTATTGCTTTATTGCAGGGCACTTGATGTCAGTTTTTGTATAGCAGGAAAATCAAGTCTTACATGTTTTAGAACACCCACAACACATGTAACTGTATAACTATTGAATGGTTGAATGAAAATATTTCTTGTTTGGAATGTATTTAAATCTCATATTTATGTTCAAATCATGGCTTGATTGAAATCTGTGTAAAATGTATCATATACCATTAAATAGAAATGTCTAAATGGTACTCTCTGCTGCAGCTGGCAATTCCAGAGACCAGAGATAACGCTTATTTTATGATTGGGGCAGAGAAAAGCCACCTTTGAAACAAGATGATACCTGATTGGCCAGAACTTAAAATTCCAATAAAAATACACACTATACAGAAGGGTTAACTCACACATTCCCTTACATTTTCAGATTTGTCTGCATCTCATAGTGTCTTTACACAACAATCTGTAACTTTGTGTTTGTCACAGACACGTCAGGTTCCACCGTCCACCAATCACAGCGCACTCAATCACCCGAGTACTGATCACCGGCACCTGCACCTCATCAGCACCTCATCACTACCTTTATAAAGAACACTCACACACACCACAGCAGTGTCCGGTCTCGTTTGCATCTACGCTTACCTGTATGCTTACCTTAAGCACTTCCAGCGATCTACTTATCTGTCTCCAGCATCTCCTATTCTCCTCGTGTGCCTCTTCGTCTGTGTGTGAGTGTTCCTTGTCTCCAGCGATCTCCAACTCCAGTCATTCCAGGACCCATTGCATCTACGATCACAAAAGGACAGTATTACCTTTCCACTCCTCAAGTATCATCATTAACTTCACCATCTACTCACCTGCACTGCTGTTTATCCATACTGGTTTCAATAAAACATCCTTAACTGTAATTCCCTGTCTCCGTCCCTTCTGTACTGTAACAGTGTTGATAAACTCAATTTAAAAAATGTGCCTAGTATGAACTGCAACGCTAAACATACGGAGAGTCATAATTTCTTAACGCTTTCTTGAACATTTGTTGTTGTGGTGGTCGGGGTGCAGGAGACATTTTCAAAGTGGGTGTGCCCAAACTATAAGCGAAAGCCCAGATTGTAAGATCAGATTTCCAGATATTGGACCACTACTTCAGGCTCACGATTGGACCACCATCATATATTAAACTTGCCTGATTAATAATTTTAAAGTGCTCAGGAGTCTGGGACCATTTTGGGGATTTCCGCCTAGATTTGGCCTACCCAAATTGAAAAGCTTCCCATACCCACATACAGTGCTCTAAATACAAAATATTGGTGTCATTTTATAGGAAACCCTTTGAAGTTACATAAAACACTGCTGAAAGTGATAAATTATTGTATATATTGTCTGTGCTGTAATAAACCCACAAGTGTTTTTATATTTTTGTAATAAATTCTTTTTTGAAAGTGTATAACTCAGGCCCTGAGTGCTCTAGCACCCTGCAGTTCCCTCTAGATTTCAGCAAAGAATTGTATCTCTATCATGTTGTATACAAGAGTTATTCAAATGCATCTGCATTATGTAATTGTTACAACAGAGACACCGGAGGCAGAGATAAAAGCAGTTGAGGTTGTTTATTGTGACATTCAGCAGAGTAACAGGTGGATGGAAGAAGTATGGGATGATCTTGAGGTAGAAATTAGGTAATATTGTCCTTAATGTTGCTTTGCAGATGATGTCGGTTGGAGACGCTGGAGACAGATGACTGGAACACTCACACACAGACAGGATGGAACACAAGGAGGAATGGAGACGATGGAGACGATGGAGATAGGTAAGTATAGCGTTTAGAGTCCTTGAGGTAAGCATACAAATGATTGTAGTACCAACGAGACCGGACAGTGAATGTGTGTGAGTGTGGGGCTTAAATGCTGGTGGTGATTGCGGTGATGATGATGTGCAGGTGGCGATGATTAGTATGCCGGTGATTGGGTGCGTGGGTATTGCAGTGGGGTGGAACCTGACGTGTCTGTGACAGTACCCCCCCTCCCACGGCCCGCTCCTGAGGGCCGAGGACCCCGACGTCATGGTGGTCGTCCTCTAGAGCGTGGGGCAGGTCTGTCCGGGTGGCTGGCGTGGAAAGACTGTAACAGATTAGGATCAAGGATATCATTCTTGGGGACCCATGAGCGTTCTTCGGGGCCATAACCCTCCCAGTCTACCAGGTATTCCAGCAGACCACCACGGCGCCGGGAGTCCAGGATTTCGTGAACCTCGTAGGCAGTACCATCCTCCAGGATGAGTGGAAGGGGAGGCTCGACGGCTGCCACGTCAGGTTCTGTGGAGGGAAGGACAGAAGGATGGTGAGTCTTCAACAAAGAAACATGAAAGGTTGGGTGAATTCTTTTATATTGTGCAGGGAGTTGGAGGCGATACGTGACGGGGTTGATCTGTCGAAGGATGGTGAACGGGCCAATGAAGCGGGGACTCAGCTTCTTGCAGGGCAGACGCATCCTGATGTCTCTGGTGGACAGCCAGACCTTCTGCCCCGGTTGGTAGGTAGGAGCGTTGGAGCGTCGAAGGTCGGCTGTCATTCTGCGTCTGCGCAGGGCTCTCTGCAGTTGGTGGTGAGCTGAGTCCCATACCCTCTCGCTCTCCCGAAACCAGTAGTCGACTGCCGGAATGTTGGAGGGTTCCCCGTCCCAGGGGAACAGTGGGGGTTGGTAGCCGAGTACGCACTGGAAAGGTGTCAGTCCAGTTGTGGCTTGCCGGAGGGAGTTTTGTGCGTACTCGGCCCAACCCAGGTACTGGTTCCAGGAGTTCTGGTGGCCGTGACAGAAGGTACGCAGGAAGCGGCCGATCTCCTGGATCTTCCGTTCCGTCTGCCCGTTCGACTGAGGATGGTAACCAGACGACAGGCTGACGGTCACACCCAGGAGGGAGAAGAAAGCTTTCCAGACTTGAGAGATAAACTGGGGTCCTCTGTCTGAAACAATGTCTTCGGGGATTCCATAATGACGAAAGACTTGGTTAAACATTAGTTCTGCAGTGGCCATGGCGGTAGGTAGACCTCCCAGGGGAATCAGGCGACAGGCTTTGGAGAAGCGGTCTACAACTACCAGGATGCATGTGTGACCGTCAGACTCGGGGAGATCGGTGACGAAGTCCACTCCCAGGTGTGACCAGGGTCTCTCAGGAACGGGCAGAGGACAGAGCTTGCCGGTGGGAAGATGGCGTGGGCTTTTGGAGATGGCACACTCCCTGCAGCCCTGCACGTACCTCCTGACATCGCTGGCCATGTTGGGCCACCAGAAGCGCTGTTTGAGCAGCGAGAGGGTTTCATTGACCCCCGGGTGACCAGTGCCAAGCGAAGAGTGAACGGAGTGCAGGAGTGGGGTGCGCCGTGTCCGTGTGATGTACTGCAAGCCCTGAGGGCAACCCGGCGGAGTGCGAGAGGAGGCATTGGAGGAGGGTAAGGTCTCTTCCGACCATTGGATGGGGCTCATGAAGATGGATTCTGGCAGAATGGTCTCAGGATTTTCGTTCTTTTCATCTGGAGCATGGAGACGGGATAAAGCATCAGCTTTGACATTTTTGGAACCTGGACGATAGGATAAGGAGAAATTGAACCGTGAAAAGAACATCGCCCATCGAGCTTGGCGAGGGTTGAGTCTCTTTGCAGCTTTCAGGTACTCCAGGTTCTTGTGATCGGTGAGTACTTGGAAAGGATGGTTAGCACCCTCCAACCAATGCCTCCACTCTTCCAGGGCAAGCTTGACTGCCAGGAGCTCCCGGTCACCGATGTCGTAATTAACCTCCGCCGGGTTGAGCTTGCGGGAGAAGAAGGCGCATGGGTGGAGTCTACTTGGTTTCCCCTGCTGCTGTGAAAGGACCGCTCCCACTCCGGTGGTGGAGGCGTCCACCTCCACGACGAAAGGTAGATCTGGGTTTGGGTGGACGAGGAGGGGAGCGGTGGTGAAGGCTTTCTTGAGGGTCTCAAAGGCGTTGGTGGCAGGCTGGGACCAGGACAGAGACTTGGGCTGGTTACGTAACAGGTTGGTGAGAGGACTGACAATGGTACTATAATTCTTTATGAAGCGACGATAGAAATTGGAGAATCCGAGGAAACGTTGGAGTTCTTTTATGGTGGTTGGAGTTGGCCAGGTCTGGATAGAAGACACCTTCCCCTCGTCCATCCGGATGCCACTGTGATCAATCACGTATCCCAGGAAATGGACAGAGGGCTGATGGAAGGAGCACTTCTCTGCTTTAAGGAATAGATGGAACTGCCGTAAGCGTTGGAGGACCTCCGCAACGTGGTGGCGATGTTCGGCCAGGCTCCGGGAGTAGATGAGAATGTCGTCTATGTACACCAGTACAAACTTGTGGAGGAACTCCCGGAGCACCTCGTGGATGAAATCCTGGAATACGGAGGGGGCGTTGACCAGGCCATACGGCATTACGAGATACTCGTAATGGCCGGTGGGCGTGACGAAGGCGGTCTTCCACTCGTCCCCCTCGCGTATCCGGATGAGGTTATACGCGCTGCGGAGGTCCAGCTTGGTGAACACAGTGGCACCACGGAGATGTTCCAGGGCCGCTGGGACGAGGGGAAGTGGATACCGGAATTTGACTGTCATCTTATTGAGTGAGCGATAATCAATACAGGGCCGCAAGCCTCCGTCCTTCTTCGCCACGAAGAAAAAGCTTGAAGCAGCAGGGGAAGTAGACGGGCGGATGTAACCTTGATTAAGAGCCTCTTTGATGTATTCCTCCATGGCCTTCTCCTCCGGTACTGAGAGGGGGTAAATGCGTCCCCTAGGCACTGGTTCACCCGGGAACAGATCGATGGCACAGTCCCATGGCCGGTGTGGAGGGAGTTTGGAGGCGCGTTGCGGGCAGAAGACGTCACTGAAGGGGGCGTAGTCGGATGGAATATCCACGGAGCGTTTCTCAACAGGGCTTTCGATGGAGGTAGTATTGATGGAGATGTTCATGGAGCGAGGAGATCTTGGAACAGGAAGTACAGGAAAACAGCTGGAGAAGCAGTGGTCGCCCCACTTCAGGACTTCGCCCGTGCGCCAAGAGATGTTGGGGCTGTGTTGTTCGAGCCACGGGCGCCCTAGAACCACGTCAGCGGTGGAATCCTCCAGAACCAGCAAATGGATGTTCTCCGTATGAAGGATACCCACTTGTAGTTGAAGAGGTCCCACACATCTCCGAATCGTCTTGCGGCTCAGAGGTTTACCCGTGATGGAATGGACCTGGTAGATGAGCGGAGAGGGCGAGGTCTTGAGTTTGAGCTGTCGACAGAGGGACCCGGAGATGAAATTTCCTGCTGACCCTGAATCGAGGAGCGCCACCACTGGAACACAAGCATTGGCAGCAGTAAGGTTTACTACAGTTGTGAGTGGTTTCATTTTTTGAATGGAGGGAATGATTGCACTCACCACGGGACGAGGAGGACGAGTTGGGCATGTGGAGATTACATGCCCAGGAGAACCACAGTATAAGCACAGATTCAGGGTCAGCCTTCTTTGTCTTTCTGCAGATGACAGACGAGAGTTGTCCACCTGCATGGGTTCACTTGCTGGTTCTGGAGAGCTGACGGGTTCGGACCGACGGAGGAAGGTGTTGGTAAGTGGCTGGCCCTGGTGCTCTAGGAGACACGACTGCATACGAGAACCCACTCGGAGGGCGAGTTGGATGAAACGTTCGAGTCCCTCCGAGTCCTCGTATGCAGCGAGATGCAACCGCAAATTAGGCTCCAATCCTTGGCGAAAGGTGGTGATGAGGGCCTGTTCATTCCATCCACTGGAAGCGGCTAGCGTTCGGAACTGCAAGGTATAATCGTTAACATTTCTATTTCCTTGTTTCAGATTGTAAAGTTTCTCACCAATTGAAGAATCTGTCAGAGGTTTCCCGAAGACTTCCCGAAAGTGAGAGACGAATGCAGGATAAGATTTTACGACTGATCCTTTCTGGGTCCAGAGTGAATCCGCCCATTGGAGGGCCTTACCTTGCAGTTGAGAGATGATGAACGCAATTTTTGCCGTGTCGGTTGCATCTCCAGGACCAAGTCACACTGGAGGAGAAATCCGCTGCAGTCCTCCGCCGATCCTGAGTAGGGCGCCGGTTTGGCCATGGGACTGGCGGCGAACACCGGTGAAGGAGTGGAGGCGGTGGATGTGGAGGCAGCAGCGGTGGTGAAGGACGAAGACAGTGGCTGTGAGGTGAGTACGCGACGCATAGCGTCCACGAGCTCCTGGAATGGATCGTTATGACTCATGCTGATGTATTGCTGGTAGGGTCCGGTCTTCTGTTACAACAGAGACACCGGAGGCAGAGATAAAAGCAGTTGAGGTTGTTTATTGTGACATTCAGCAGAGTAACAGGTGGATGGAAGAAGTATGGGATGATCTTGAGGTAGAAATGAGGTAATATTGTCCTTAATGTTGCTTTGCAGATGATGTCGGTTGGAGACGCTGGAGACAGATGACTGGAACACTCACACACAGACAGGATGGAACACAAGGAGGAATGGAGACGATGGAGACGATGGAGATAGGTAAGTATAGCGTTTAGAGTCCTTGAGGTAAGCATACAAATGATTGTAGTACCAACGAGACCGGACAGTGAATGTGTGTGAGTGTGGGGCTTAAATGCTGGTGGTGATTGCGGTGATGATGATGTGCAGGTGGCGATGATTAGTATGCCGGTGATTGGGTGCGTGGGTATTGCAGTGGGGTGGAACCTGACGTGTCTGTGACAGTAATTTCCGCCTACCCAAATCTAAAGTCTCCCCATACCCATACACAGTAGTATAAATGCAATATTTCAGTGTAATTTTGAAGAAAACCATTTAAAATTACATAAAACACTGCTGAAAGTGATACATATTATAGTATGTTGTCTGTGCTATAATAAACAGAAACAAAAAAAGAGTTGCTTTTTTATTTTCATCAGTTTTATTCTTTAAGGAGACGCAATAATCTACAAATTATAAAATATATGTTTTCTATTACAGTCTAGAACAGGATCTACAACCTCCAGATTTACAGGTGCTGGTCATATAATTAGAATATCATCAAAAAGTTGATTTATTTCACTAATTCCATTCAAAAAGTGAAACTTGTATATTATATTCATTCATTACACACAGACTGATATATTTCAAATGTTTATTTCTTGTAATTTTGATGATTATAACTGACAACTAAGGAAAATCCCAAATTTAGTATCTCAGAAAATTAGAATATTGTGAAAAGGTTCAATATTGAAGATACCTGGTGCCACACTCTAATCAGCTAATTAACTCAAAACACCTGCAAATGCCTTTAAATGCTCTCTCAGTCTAGTTCTGTAGGCTACACAATCATGGGGAAGACTGCTGACTTGACAGTTGTCCAAAAGATGACCATTGACACCTTGCACAAGGAGGGCAAGACACAAAAGGTCATTGCAAAAGAGGCTGGCTGTTCACAGAGCTCTGTGTCCAAGCACATTAATAGAGAGGCGAAGGGAAGGAATAGATGTGGTAAAAAAAAGTGTACAAGCAATAGGGATAACCGCACCCTGGAGAGGAATGTGAAACAAAACACATTCAAAAATGTGGGGCAGATTCACAAAGAGTGGACTGCAGCTGGAGTCAGTGCTTCAAGAACCACTACGCACAGACATATGCAAGACATGGGTTTCAGCTGTCGCATTCCTTGTGTCAAGCCACTCTTGAACAACAGACAGCGTCAGAAGAGTCTCGCCTGGGCTAAAGACAAAAAGGACTGGACTGCTGCTGAGTGGTCCAAAGTTATGTTCTCTGATGAAAGTAAATTTTCAGGGTCCCAGAGTCTGGAGGAAGAGAGGAGAGGCACACAATCCACGTTGCTTGAGGTCCAGTGTAAAGTTTCCAGTCAGTGATGGTTTGGGGTGCCATGTCATCTGCTGGTGTTGGTCCACTGTGTTTTCTGAGGTCCAAGGTTAACGCAGCCGTATACCAGGAAGTTTTAGAGCACTTCATGCTTCCTGCTGCTGACCAACTTTATGGAGATGCAGATTTCATTTTCCAACAGGACTTGGCACCTGCACACAGTGCCAAAGCTACCAGTACCTGGTTTAAGGACCATGGTATCCCTGTTCTTAATTGGCCAGCAAACTCGCCTGACCTTAACCAAATAGAAAATCTATGGGGTATTGTGAAGAGGAAGATGCGATATGCCAGACCCAACAATGCAGAAGAGCTGAAGGCCACTATCAGAGCAACCTGGGCTCTCATAACACCTGAGCAGCGCCACAGACTGATCGACTCCATGCCACGCCGCATTGCTGCAGTAATTCAGGCAAAAGGAGCCCCAACTAAGTATTGAGTGCTGTACATGCTCATACTTTTCATGTTCATACTTTTCAGTTGGCCAAGATTTCTAAAAATCCTTTCTTTGTATTGGTCTTAAGTAATATTCTAATTTTCCGAGATACTGAATTTGGGATTTTCCTTAGTTGTCAGTTATAATCATCAAAATTAAAAGAAATAAACATTTGAAATATATCAGTCTGTGTGTAATGAATGATTATAATATACAAGTTTCACTTTTTGAATGGAATTAGTGAAATAAATCAACTTTTTGATGATATTCTAATTATATGACCAACACCATTATATGATTCCTTATGTGTGCATCATTTTTGTCACCTGTGTTGCGCATCACCTCAGCATCATCCGGCTGCCTCCTGGAGATGCCCGCTGTGCCAGCTACTTCTGCTGCCAACTAATCTTCAACAGCAACTGAAACAAAGAAATCACTGTTTATAATAATATCCATTTTGACAATATCAAAATGTAGATTTACAGAAATGATTTAATTCCAGCCTGCATACTTGCAGACCACTGTGCAAGCTGCCTTGCCATATCCTAAACATAGTCAAGAGAAATGGAGTGTTCTCTTCCAAACAATTTGATAAAAAAAATTTAAGATATAATAAAAAGCAGAAAATCGTTGAGCTTGGAAAATCTATGAGGTCTTCATAATGTGACATGCAAAAACACATGGCTCACTCAGGCTCGAGTGAAGTGTATACCACATCCTGTAAAGATGATGAATGTTGCATTATGTGTAGGTGAATATGGTTTCTGGGGGATAGAAGCATTGTTGTGTGTAACTGACAAAAATGAAGACAGCTAGGAAATAAATGTCTAGCAAGGTAGAAATCTGCTAAAAATGTATAATAAATGTGTGTATAAGCCATTGATGCAAATAGGAAATGCACTGACACAAGTAAAAAACACGATAGACAAGTAACACAGCAATTGACGACATGAAGGTAATATGTTAATGCAAGAAGAAACCACATGTGTGTAAGTGAAGAGATGAAGTGTGTCAAAAGAGAATACAAATACAGGGACCTTTACAGCTCTCTGAGTAGTTGTGCTGAAGAAAGAAAAAGCATACAAGCAGCAAGTGGAAGCCATCGCCAGACCACAACCCTCAGAAGATCAAAGAAGACACCTGATTTTCTTAGAGAGAACATATTCTGAATAGAGAAGAGGGTAAGCTTTAAAATGTTATTGTTTATTCTGGCCCATGAAACTTCTAGCTTATCTGGCATAAAGTGGTGTATTTAGCTTTTGTAATATATTTAGTAATATTTAGTAATATGAATAGAGGAAGTGGCTTGTGACCAAGATAGTGTTTCATGGTCACAGTAGAAACCACCCAGGGGATGACGCCGCACAACATAGTTTTGAAATCAATTCAGTATGTTCTCGGGACATTTAACAAACAATGTTTATCCACATAAGGATGCAAGAACTAGCCAACATAAAAGAAATAAAATGAAATGAAAATGAAAGGGCAACACAAACATCTCCTCCCTGTGATATCGGTATTACTGGTGTTGTCATTAAAGGTACAATATGTAATATTTTTGCAGTAAAATATCCAAAAACCACTAGGCTAGTGTTATATATTTTGTCCAGCTGATTACTAACAATATCTCTAATGTTTTCAACTACTTGTAAATCATGAGAAAATTCCCATTCTAAACAGTGACACGGGGCAGTGCAGTCGCCTGTCAATGACGTCAGTTACCCTTTGTTACCGCCTTTACTGACGTAGAAACCACATGACAACAGTGTCGTGGACAAATGCGGAAGTAGTGTCTAGCGTCCAGCAAACCACTAGCTTGCTTCAAGCAGTTCCTTATTTACTTCTTGCACGTTTTATGGTGGATTGTGTTACTTATTTATGGAACACTGTTTACCATCTGCCGCTGGTTCTGTCGACAAGGACAGCTCCCGTAAACGAAAGCGTACGGGCCAACCAAACGACCCAAGAAGAGTTTGGGACAAGAGGCATACACGCCAAACGCGGGGCATCGCGTCTCTAGACCCGCGCGAGGACGCGTCTGATCCATAGTCTGATCGCGTCTTTGCATTGAATTTGTATGTAATCTACTCGCGCAAATCGTTGAACTCGCGTTTGCTATGTATGCCCACTTATTGTGTTTGAACGTACACGAGTGTATATATTTGTTGAACAAGTGGTAATCGTTTATATACAATTTAAAATATATCAAATGTTTTTAATAGTTTACATAACTATGTGAAGTGCATATTCTTAGGTCATAATGAAGTTGCAATTCATCATGCTTTATTTTATATATTAAAAATGTGTTTTCTTGAAGACTAAAGTTTATGCAGGTGCAGTGTTATTGCATTTTGTTATTTACTGATTTTTTTACACTGTCTTATTTCACATCAAACACAACATTTATAAAACTTTACCTCATCCGTTAAATCCATGATTTATCTTTCCGTCGGATTGATGGCCGTCAGCGGTTGGGTAGAAGACAACAAATCCCATCATTCCACGCACCTTCTTAGCGTCATCAAACCACGCGATTGTTATTGTTTTGGTAGTGCGCCCTCAAGTGGCAGATTTTACGAACTGTAGCTTTAACCGGTTGGAAAATTTCCTCACCATCACAAGCATTATAAGGATACATCCAAAAACACTCACTTGTGAAAATGAAACTTCTTTAAACTGCTGGATTGATGTTATGACATTCAAACATCTTGTTTCTGGCTTTTTTTTTTTAATCACAGATTTGCATGACAAATAAACAAAGAACTAATACCAAACTTTTAAACAGTAGTGTATATATTATTATATTGAATCAAGCACAAGCAAACTTATCAAAACATTTAAAATTATTATTATTTTGTCAGTAAGCATATTTGTAAATACAATTATGTAAACATCAAACTGTTTTTTATTCTATTCTGTAAAAATATGTGAAGTATTTTTCTCATTTACAGTAGCTGTACCAAATGTAATCTTTCACTTTTGTCCATACAGTTTTGTTTAATTAAAATTTTACTTGTTACGTATTAAAGCAACACATTCACACTTGGGTGTGGTCTCGGGTTATTTGGCTTATATTTACAAAATGAACAAGAATTTTAGGACAATCACACTAGGATAGATTAAAAAACTTGTTAGCCCACAGATACATCATGCAGGTTTATTTCAGCTACTGCATTCAGCAAATGAAAACAATTAATAAAAGACCGTTTCAAAGCATTGCAAATACAAAGGAAACCAAAAGTAACACTGGTTTATATACAGGCGAGCTCAGAGTTACAGCTGAAACAGAAAGTTCAGCTCACACCCTTGAGATTAGTGTTTACTTCTGCGTTATCAGGTAAGAATTATGTCTATTTTTTAAAGGTACATTATATCATTGCATATGGGAGTGCAAAGAAGTTTTGGATTTTTGGAAAGGTGTGAAAGAAATGATAGAGAAGATCCTAGATGTTAACATTCCACTGTCACCTTTACTTTATTATTTTATTTATATCCTAAAGAGATCAAGTTAAAAAAGAAAGATTTAGATTATACATTATATATTTATAAATAAAGATTATATATTTATAAATATAGGTATTCTTCAAGCAAAACAGCTTCTTTCTTTAAATTGGAAAAGTATTTGTGCTCCAAGTATAGGACATTGACTAAAAGAAATGGTAAAAAATACGTTAATGGTAAAGATAACTATATTTTAAGGAATAAATATACAGTTTTTGATGGAGTTTGGGGACCTTTCAGATCATTCTTAAAACGTGGTGGGGTTGGAAAGGTGTTAAAAGAGCTGGTATCGAATATCAATGTAAAATACTGAGAAGCTTTGTTGTTCTTTTGTTCTATGTTACATGGAAATGTGGATGTACAGTTGAAACGTAATAAAAAGAAAATAATTATGTCTATTTGTATTATCTTACAAAACTGCTTCAAAGATATTTGACATTCCCTGACATTTGTGCTTATTTCTGTTACTTCTAACATTTTCATGGCTGAAGTCTGTTTACACTGTATTCAGCACAAACTCTGCTACAATAATATATGAGCAGCATGTATGTAAAAATGTGTAGTTTTGAGAAAATGACATTTGTGTGGTTTGTGAAAAAAAAAAATAAGTCATTGAAATAAGTCACAACATGCACAAAGAATCTGGGCTTGATTTGATTGTACTAAAGGTGTGTAAAAAAAAAATCATCATTTTAGTCCTTTTTTTAGTCCTCATTGAAAACGAATGGGAAAATTAAAACATGTACTTTTTTCATTTCATTTGTCAAAATAAATAAATGAATCTGAAATGTTTTACATTGGTCTGGTCCTAGACCATAAACACAAAATTGAATGAACTTTCTATCTCATACACACACACACACACACACACACACACTGCCTCTGCCTCGCTGCTGGTGTTTTGCGTCTCCGTATAGCTTTGTTTTCTCTTACTTTTATTGAATCTCTTACTTTAATTCATTGTTGCTTATATTATTATTATTGCCTACCACATTAATCTGACGTCGCTAGTTTGTAATCTTTGAATCTAAATCGCTGTTACAACGCGTTTGCATCTCGCTAGCTTGTTAATTTATCAGTCTCGCGCGCTCCTTTTTCAACGTGTTCATCAAACAGCTGTGGTAACTCGGATCGGATCAGCTACAAACACGGTGAGTCATGTCATCCTTTCCCAGTGTTATTTCATGTTCAGTTTGTCACATGTTTAGCATAGCTCTCTCTGTCAGCGACGAGGGATTTACATGTCATAAATGTAGGGAAATAGTCAGGCTGACAGAATCTGAGAATTAGAGACACGCATCCAAACTTTAATCGAGGATAGTAAGAATGCAGGGGCTTCAGATACTGTTTTGGATGCGACTAGCTTAGTGAACTCTGTACATTGTTCGGTTCCGGCTGTAGAGCCCGCGCAGCAGGGCACTTGGGTAACGGTGAGGCGGCCTAGCCGTGGAAAACACCACTCTTCCGTTCCAGCAAGAACATCAAACAGGTTCTCCCCACTCAGTGACGCACCCACTGAGAATCCTGTTGAAAGTGCCCTAGTAATTGGCGATTCTATTACACGGAACATGAAAATAGAGACACCAGCCACCATAGTCACATGTTTGCCAGGAGCCAGAGAACCTGACATCAAAGCAAATTTAAAAGTGCTGGCTAATGCTAATCGTAAATACTCTAAAATTATTATTCACGTCGGCACAAATGATGTTCGACTTCGCCAGTCGGAGATCACTAAAATTAACATTAAAGAGTTGTGTGAACTCGCAAGTACAATGTCAGGAGAAGTAATTTGCTCTGGCCCTCTTCCTGTTCGTAGGAGTGATGAGATAGTTAGCAGATTATCATCACTCAATGGCTGGCTGTCTAAGTGGTGTCCGCAGAATAATATAGGTTTCATAGACAATTGGAAAAGTTTTTGGGGCAGACCTGACCTGTTGAAAAGAGATGGTATTCATCCCTCTCGGGATGGTGCTGCTCTTCTCTCTAGTAATATGGCACATAGTCTTAGAACTAAAACATGACAAACTACAGCCCAGGTCAGGAAAAAGCAGCAGACAGACTGGCTAAACCGACCGTCTGCTAGCTGCCTCACGTTACAGAAGTCAGATAATTCCCAACACATAGAAACTCTCGCACCTAGATATCATCACATAGAGACTGTGTCTGTACCCCGAATTAGTAAAAACAAAAAACTTCCAAACCCATTTAATGGTAAAAATGTAATTGATGTTCAACAAATAAAAAATAGAGTTAATAATGATAAACAAATGATAAAGCTTGGATTGTTAAATATTAGATCACTTTCTTCAAAAGCACTTATTGTGAACGATATTATCACAGACAATAATCTAGATGTGCTGTGTTTGACAGAAACCTGGCTAAAACCGGACGATTACATTACTTTAAATGAGTCTAGCCCTCAAGGTTATGATTATCGACACAATCCTCGACAGAAAGGCAAAGGGGGAGGTGTTGCTGTAATTTATAGTAATATTTACAGTATCAGCCAGAAGTCTTTCAAATATAATTCCTTCGAAGTGATGGTGCTTTACGTAACATTATGTAAGTTGACATTTGTGCTGGCTACTGTATACAGGCCACCAGGACACCATACAGACTTTATCAAAGAAATTGCCGATTTTCTATCAGAATTAGTTCTAGCTGCAGATAAAGACCTTGTTGTTGGTGATTTTAATATCCATGTAGATAATAAAAAAAGACTCATTGGGATTGGCATTTACAGACATTCTAAACTCTATTGGTGTTAGACAACACGTGTCAGGACCCACTCATTGTCGTAATCATACTTTAGATCTAATATTGTCACATGGAATCGATATTGATGCCGTTGAAATTCTGCAGCAGAGTGACGACATCTCGGATCATTATCTAGTCTCGTGTATACTACATTTAGTTAAAGCGGCTAAACTGCCTCCCTGCCATAAATAGGGTAGAACCATCACTTCTACCACTAAAGATCGCTTTATAAATAATTTTCCTGATCAGTTTCATCGCCTTAGCATACCAGACAGCTTAGAAGACCTCGATGTTGCAACAGAAACTATTGCCTCTGTCTTTTCCAGCACATTAGACTCAGTTGCTCCTTTGCGTTTAAAAAAGATTAAGGAAATTAATCCAACGCCATGGTACAATGAGCACACTCGGGCCCTAAAAACAGCAGCTAGAAAAATGGAGCGCAGCTGGAAGAAAACAAAACTAGAAGTATTTCGCATTTCGTGGAGAGAGAGAATGATTGAGTACAGAAAGGCCTTAAAAACTGCTAGATCTGCCTATTTTTCAAAACTTTTAGAAGAAAATAAACACAACCCTAGGTATTTATTTGATACAGTGGCTAAATTAACAAGAAATAAAGCTTCAACTTCTGATGTTTCCAAAGAGCACAGCAGTAATGACTTTATGAACTTCTTTACTTGCAAGATTGATAATATTAGAGAAAAAATTATAACCATGCAACCGTCTACTACAGTATTGTGTCAGACAGTGCATTGTAGTGTCCCTGAAGAAAAATTCAATTCATTTACTGCTTTAGGAGAGGAAGAATTGTCTAAACTTGTTAAATCATCAAAATCATCCACATGTATGTTAGACCCTATACCGACTAAGCTATTGAAAGAGATGCTTCCAGAGGTCATAGATCCTCTTCTTAATATTGTTAATTCATCTTTATCACTAGGATACGTACCAAAAACTTTTAAGCTGGCTGTTATTAAACCTCTTATTAAAAAACCACAACTTGATCCTAGAGAATTAGTCAATTACAGGCCGATTTCAAATCTCACTTTTCTGTCAAAAATACTAGAAAAGGCAGTTTCATCACAACTATGTTCCTTTTTAGAAAGAAATAGTATCTGTGAGGATTTCCAGTCAGGATTTAGACCGTACCATAGTACTGAGACTGCTCTCATTAGAGTTACTAATGATTTGCTCTTATCATCAGATCGTGGTTGTATCTCTCTATTAGTGTTACTGGATCTTAGTGCTGCATTTGACACTATTGATCACAATATTCTTCTAAATAGACTCGAAAACTATGTTGGCATTAGTGGAATTGCATTGGCATGGTTCAAATCATACTTATCTGACCGTTATCAGTTTGTAGTAGTAAACGATGAGATGTCATATCAATCACAAGTTAAATATGGAGTACCGCAAGGCTCAGTACTAGGACCGTTGCTTTTCACTCTGTACATGCTACCCTTGGGAGATATCATTAGGAAGCATGGCGTTAGTTTTCATTGTTACGCTGATGATACTCAGCTCTATATCTCTTCGCGCCCTGACGAAACTTACCAATTCGCTAAATTAACAGAATGTATAGCTGATATAAAAAACTGGATGACCAGTAATTTCCTACTACTAAATTCAGAAAAAACAGAGATTCTAATTTTTGGACCGAAAACTTCTTCACGCAATAACCTAGAATACTGTCTAACACTTGATGGCTGCTCTGTTAAGTCTTCGTCGTCAGTTAGGAACCTGGGTGTGCTCTTTGATACCAATCTTTCATTTGAAGGCCATGTTACTAGCATCTGTAAAACCGCATTCTTCCATCTTAAAAATATATCTAAACTACGACATATGCTCTCAATGAAAAATGCAGAACAGTTAGTTCATGCGTTCATGACCTCAAGGCTAGATTACTGTAACGCTCTACTGGGTGGTTGTTCCTCCCGCTTGATAAATAAACTACAGCTCGTACAAAATGCAGCAGCTAGAGTTCTTACTAGAACTAGGAAGTATGACCATATTAGCCCAGTTCTGTCATCACTGCATTGGCTTCCTGTTAAACATCGTATAGATTTTAAAATCTTGCTAATTACTTACAAAGCACTAAATGGTTTAGCTCCCCAGTACCTAAGCGAGCTCGTAATGCATTATACTCCTTCACGTTTATTGCAATCTCAGAATTCAGGCCAGCTGATAATACCTAGAATATCATAATCAACCGCAGGCGGTAGATCCTTCTCCTATTTGCCACCTAAACTCTGGAACAATCTTCCTAGCATTGTTCGGGATGCAGACACACTCTGTCAGTTTAAATCTAGACTAAAAACGTATCTCTTTAACCTGGCATACACATAACACATTATCAATTTATATTTTCAAATCCGTTAAAGGATTTTAAATAAAGCCAGTAGCACAGTTCCTCAACAAACCGTCCATACCGGCGTGATGAATACGATCCTCAACTGGATGGAACTGAAATAAACACTTTGATTGTTGCGATCCTATCAGACTTATGATAGCAACTTGATTCGTAACAAAGTACTGTTCGCCAGAGGAGAACTGGCCCCCCGACTAAGCCTGGTTTCTCCCAAGGTTTTTTTTTTCTCCATTTTAACACCTGTTTGCCACCTGTTTGCCACCTGTTTGCCACCTGATGTCACCTGATGTCACTTGATGGAGTTTGGGTTCCTTGCCGCTGTCGCCTTTGGCTTGCTTAGTTGGGGACACTTGACATTTGACTTGACATTTGATATTCAACAGTATTCTTGACATTTATTCAACAGTGCTTCTGATTTGCCTTCATTGACACTATTCTTTAAGAGCTGCTGTGCAGCCAAAATTATGTACCAGTTATCAATGTAAAGCTGCTTTGACACAATCTGCATTGTAAAAAGCGCTATATAGCTTGCAAATGGATCTCTGCCTGAGTCCCACTTCGTTACAGAAGTCCTCGCCACACCAAGATCCAGCAGCTTCGTTGGGCATTCCTAGTCCCAGTATGGATCCTGCAATGCGCCATGTAAGCCTTCGTCAAGGTAACTGCACCCTGGAGGCACATATTCAGAGATTCCTGGACATTGCTCATTTTTCTGATTTACCGGACTGTGCCCTCATTTACTTTTTTGCCTATGGACTAAACAAACCTCTTAAGGGGTATTTAATCGCTAATGGTCCCTGAGGGACGTTTATGGAATTATTGGACTTTGCCCTGCTTACCGTTGGTTCACGTTTTACTGTGGGTGTCGCGGGGAAATGTGAAACCGCAGTGAATCATGTAATGGCCGCCGCATCAAAGAACACTCACAAAATGGCAGCCACTACAACATCACATCACGTCTTCATTGATCTCCCAGAACCAAGTCACATCTTCGCTAATGTTCCAGAGCCAAGTCACGTCTTCGCTGATCGCCCAGAGCCACGTCATGTCTCTGTTGATCGCCCAGAGCCATGTCTTGTCTCCGCTGATCGCCCAGATCCACGTCCTGTCTCCGCTGATCGCCCAGAGCCACGTCCTGTCTCCGCTGATCGCCCAGAGCCACGTCCTGTCTCCGCTGATCGCCCAGAGCCATGTCCTGTCTCCGCTGATCGCCCAGAGCCACGTCCTGTCTCCGCTGATCGCCCAGAGCCATGTCCTGTCTCCGCTGATCGCCCAGAGCCAAGTCAAGTCCCCGCTGAACGTCCAGAATCACGTCACGTCTCTGGATTCGTCCGAGAGTGGAGGAGATTACGTTCCAGCATGAATGATCCTCCACTGACTACAGCATGAGCGGCTGGCATTCCTAAGCCTCTGCCGGCCGCTTCGTTCTCAAATTCGCCGGTTGCAACGCACTCAAATTTTCCGGTTGTGACGCACTCAAATTTGCCGGTTGCGACGCACTCAAGTTTGCCGGTTGCAACGCATTCAAATTTGCCGGTTGCAACGCACTCAAGCACCCTGGACACGATGGACAAGATGGCTGCTTTGCCAGTGCCCATGGGCAAGATGGCCGCCCCTTCAGTGCTTATGGATGTAGGGGGCGTTCCAGCCATTGAGTCCGCTCCAGAACCCGCTCCAACCGGTGAACCATCGCCTCATCCTCGGAAGAGGAGGAGGAGGAGGAAGAAGGCTTCTTCCGTTCTTCAAGGCTCAGAAGCCTGTCAAGAGCCCGCTGTGGGTCCGGAGACCACTCCAGAGGTCTCTCCTGCACCGCCCAAGCTCCTAGCCCTGCCAGCACTGCCCAAGCTCCTAGTCCTGCCAGCGCCGCCCAAGCTCCTTGCTCTGCCAGCGCCGTCCAAGTTCCTTGCTCTGCCAGTGCCACTCAAGCGTCTTGCCCTGCCGGCGCCATCCGAACTCCTTGCCCACAAACCCGCTATGGACCCCGTTGAAATTCCCAATAACTTTTTTGGGGGGGGCAGTATACCTAAGGATGGGGAGCTTGTGGATGGGGAGCTTGTGGGTGGGGAGCTTGTGGGTGGGGACCGTGCCCGGCCACTGCCTTCTAGGGCCTTTGAACTGTCATGGCCATTTATGAACCCTGACCCTCCGTGGTCTTTTACGGACTCTGTCCCGCCGTGGTTGACCAAACCACCTGACCTGCCATGGCTGCCCGAGGCTCCTGACCCGCCTTGGTGCCTGGGGTTCCTGGACCTGTCCGGGAGACCTCCATACCCATCCGCATATCCAAAATCACGTGCTTGTAGGTCTCCAGGACACCCACCCCCCCCTCCCCGGTCGTGCCATTCACGGCGCGAGGACGCGCCTTCCGGGAGGGGGACATTCTGTCATGAACTCTGTCAGTTCAGGACTCCATTTCCCACAATCCTCCCAGACAATCACCTGCACTCACTCACTCAATCAGTATCACTCACACCCAGCTGCAGCACATTACACGGACTATAAAAGACTCATACACACATCACCTCACCGCTAGGTCTTGTTTTCCCCAGTAATACATTTCCAAGCATTTATCCTGTTTCCCTGTCTGTTCCGGTTCCTGATCCCTGTCTGGTTCTCCTGTTCTGTGATTGATAGCTGCCCTGCCTTTTGACCACTGCCTGTACTTTGACTACGATCCTGCCTGTCTCTGATGTTCCTGTTAGCCCCGTTTGACCATGCCTGTACGACCACGCTCAACATTTAATAAAGCCTTGCATGTGGATCTTACTCTGACTCCCTCATCGTTACACTTATACACTGTAATAAACATTAAACATACTGTTTTCTTTTTTCATCAGTGTTGGAGAGTTCAAGTGTGAGTTTGCTGAAGAGGATGAAAAGGAGGAAAGTGTTGGGACAGTGGTTGGAGTAGACCTCAGAACGACCAACTCCTCGTGAGAATGAGTTTGATTTCATAATAAAAAAAATTATTTAATTAAAAAAAAAACATATATATATATATATATAGATATTTA
>RJVU01007700.1:3981238-4013110 GCA_003731715.1 Anabarilius grahami | reverse complement strand
TCCCATTCTGACATTCAGTTTGGAGTTCAGGAGATTGTCTTGACCAGGACCACACCCCTAAATGCATTGAAGCAACTGCCATGTGATTGGTTGATTAGATAATTGCATTAATGAGAAATTGTACAGGTGTTCCTAATAATCCTTTAGGTGAGTGTATATATGTACATATATATATATATACATATACATATATATATTTATTGTGTATTTGTACTGTTTTCTTTTTTTCATCAGTGTTGGAGTGTTCAAGAACGATCGTGTTGAGATCATCGCCAATGACCAGGGAAACCGCATCACTCCATCATATGTGGCCTTCACTGCTGAAGGAGAGCGTCTCATTGGAGACGCTGCAAAGAACCAGCTGACCTCTAACCCTGAGAACACCGTCTTTAATGTCAAGCGGTTGATCGGCCGCACATGGGGCGACTCCTCTGTGCAGCAGGACATTAAACACTTTCCCTTTAAGGTACACCCGTCTGAGAACCTGTATTGTGCCAGAGCTCTGCATCCCTTTGTCTTTGATGGGTGATAAACAACTACTTTGTCTTTTCCAGGTTATTGAAAAGAACAACAAGCCTCACATCCAGCTGGATATTGGATCAGGCCAATTGAATACTTTTGCCCCTGAGGAAATCTCCACCATGGTTCTGACTAAGATGAAGGAAACTGCAGAGGCTTACCTGGGACAGAAGGTAAAGTTTTGGTTTCAACACACAGAAAACATTGAGGCCAACAGCTGATGTCAGTGAAACTCCATCTAATTCAATTCTGCTCTTTTTAAAGGTCACACATGCTGTGGTCACTGTGCCCGCTTATTTCAATGACGCCCAGCGCCAGGCCACCAAAGACGCAGGAACCATCGCTGGCCTGAAGATCATGCGGATTATCAATGAGCCGTAAGAACCTTTTTATGTTTGCTTTTTGTACAACAGATCGTTCTCATTAAAGAACTGTTCTCATTAGTGTTACAAATTATTTGGTTGTATCTTTCTATTAGTGTTACTAGATCTCAGTGTTGCTTTTGACACTATCGATCACAATATTCTTTTAAATAGACTCAAAAATTATGTTGTCATTAGTGGAATTGCTTTGGCATGGTTCAAATCTTACTTATCTGACCGTTATCAGTTTGTTGTAGTAAACGAAGAGATGTCATATCAATCACAAGTTCAATATGGAGTACCACAAGGCTCAGTACTAGGACCAATGCTTTTCACTCTGTAAATGCTACCCTTGGGAGATATCATTAGGAAGCATGGCATTAGTTTTCAATGTTACGCTGCTGATCCTCAGCTCTATATTTCTTCGCACCCTGACGAAACTTACCAATTCACAAAATTAACGGAATGCATAGCTGACATAAAAAACTGGATGACCAGTAATTTCCTACTACTAAATTCAGAAAAAACAGAGATTCTAATTTTTGGACCGAAAACTTCTTCACGCAATAATCTAGAATACTGTCTAACACTTGATGGCTGCTCTGTTAAGTCTTCATCGTCAGCTAGGAACCCGGGTGTGCTCTTTGATACCAATCTTTCATTTGATGGCCATGTTTCTAGTATCTGTAAAACCGCATTCTTCCATCTTAAAAATATATCTAAACTACGACATATGCTCTCAATGAAAAATGCAGAACAGTTAGTTCATGCGTTCATGACCTCGAGGCTAGATTACTGTAACGCTCTACTGGGTGGTTGTACCTCCCGCTTGATAAATAAACTACAGCTCGTACAAAATGCAGCAGCTAGGGTTCTTACTAGAACCAGGATGACCATATTAGCCCAGTTCTGTCAACACTGCATTGGCTTCCTGTTAAACATCGTATAGATTTTTTAAAATTTTGCCAATTACTTACAAAGCACTAAATGGTTTAGGTCCCCAGTACCTGAGTGAGCTCTTAATGCATTATAGTCTGTCACATCTATTGCAATCTCAGAATTCAGGCCAGTTGATAATACCTAGAATATCAAAACCAACTGCAGGCAGTAGATCATTTTCCTATTTAGCACCTAATCTTTGGAACAGTCTTCCTGTTCCCACTGTTCCTTTCTTCCCACAAGAGCTGCAATTTTGGAGATGCTCTGACTCAGTCGTCTAGCCACCACAATGTGGGCCTTGTCAAACACCTAAATCCTTAAGCTTGCCCATTTTTCCTGCTTTCTAACACATCAACTTTGAGGACTAAATGTTCACTTGCTGCCTAATATATCCACCCACTAACAGGTGCCATGATGAAGAGATAATCAATGTTATGCACTTCACCTGTCAGTGGTCCAAATATCATGCCTGATTGGTATATACACTATATTGCCAAAAGTATATTACCAAAAATATTCTCCAAATCACTGAATTCAGGTGTTCCAATCACTTCCATGGCCATAGGTCAAAATCAAGCAGCTAGGCATGCAGACTGCTTCTACAAACATTTGTGAAAGAATGGGTGGCTCTCAGGAGCTCAGTGAATTCAAGCATGGTGCCGTGATAGGTTCCCACTGTTACATGTATAATCTGTGTTTCCCTCCTTCATTGTGTTTTTGGTTCAGTCCTGTGACCTAGTTTTCCCCAGTCTAATTAGTTATCCCATTCACATGTGATTAATAATTATCTCATCACCTCATTAAGTTCCCTTTGTTTGCCATGTATACAGGTGCTGGTCAAATAATTAGAATATCATCAAAAAGTTGATTTATTTCACTAATTCCATACAAAAAGTGAAACTTGTATATTATATTCATTCATTACACACAGACTGATATATTTCAAATGTTTATTTCTTTTAATTTTGATGATTATAACTGTCCACTAAGGAAAATCCTAAATTCAGTATCTCAGAAAATTAGAATATTGTGAAAAGGTTCAATATTGAAGACACCTGGTGCCACACTCTAATCAGCCAATTAACTCAAAACACCTGCAAAGGCCTTTAAATGGTCTCTCAGTCTAGTTCTGTAGGCTACACAATCATGGGGAAGACTGCTGACTTGACAGTTGTCCAAAAGACGACCATTGACACCTTGCACAAGGAGGGCAAGACACAAAAGGTCATTGCAAAAGAGGCTGGCTGTTCACAGAGCTCTGTGTCCAAGCACATTAATAGAGAGGCGAAGGGAAGGAAAAGATGTGGTAGAAAAAAGGGTACAAGCAATAGGGATAACCGCACCCTGGAGAGGATTGTGAAACAAAACCCATTCAAAAATGTGGGGGAGATTCACAAAGAGTGGACTGTCAAGAACCACTACGCACAGACGTATGCAAGACATGGGTTTCAGCTGTCGCATTCCTTGTGTCAAGCCACTCTTGAACAACAGACAACGTCAGAAGCGTCTCGCCTGGGCTACAGACAAAAAGGACTGGACTGCTGCTGAGTGGTCCAAAGTTATGTTCTCTGATGAAAGTAAATTTTGCATTTCCTTTGGAAATCAGGTTCCCAGAGTCTGGAGGAAGAGAGGAGAGGCACACAATCCACGTTGCTTGAGGTCCAGTGTAAAGTTTCCACAGTCAGTGATGGTTTGGGGTGCCATGTCATCTGCTGGTGTTGGTCCACTGTGTTTTCTGAGGTCCACGCAGCTGTATACCAGGAAGTTTTAGAGCACTTCATGCTTCCTGCTGCTGACCAACTTTATGGAGATGCAGATTTCATTTTCCAAAAGGACTTGGCACCTGCACACAGTGCCAAAGCTACCAGTACCTGGTTTAAGGACCATGGTATCCCTGTTCTTAATTGGCCAGCAATTAATTGGCCTGACCTTAACCCCATAGAAAATCTATGGGGTATTGTGAAGAGGAAGATGCGATATGCCAGACCCAACAATGCAGAAGAGCTGAAGGCCACTATCAGAGCAACCTGGGCTCTCATAACACCTGAGCAGTGCCACAGACTGATCAACTCCATGCCACGCCGCATTGCTGCAGTAATTCAGGCAAAAGGAGCCCAAACTAAGTATTGAGTGCTGTACATGCTCATACTTTTCATGTTCATACTTTTCTGTTGGTCAAGATTTCTAAAAATCCTTTCCTTGTATTGGTCTTAAGTAACATTCTAATTTTCTGAAATACTGAATTTGGATATACCCAGAACCTGTATATACCCTGTGTTCTCCTGCAGTGTTTGTCTGTCTTCATGTATGTATAACGTGTGGAATATGTCAAGTCAAGTCAAGTCAAATTTATTTATATAGCGCTTTTTACAATTGGTAATTGTTTCAAAGCAGCTTTACATATTAGAAGCACAGAAAAAAGATAAGTGGTTAAAAATAAGCTGTACAAGCAAGCGTGGTAATATGTAACATATACAAGATGGTGCTACATTAAGCCAATGTCGGCTGACTCCCAGGGGTGGAAAAAACCCCCTAGGAGAAAAACCCAGTGTGGTAACACTGGGAAAAAAGTCCTAGGAGGGAAAAAACCCCTTGGAAGATATATATAATATATGTAAATGGATATGGAGATCAAAATCTGAATTATACAGATTTATTATAGGGATTAAAAATAGATTATATAAATATAAATATATGTAAGCGGATACGGAGATTAAAAATCTGAATTATAGATGCAGCCAGAACTGGATCTGTAGGCCCATTGTCTCCTGGGCCACGTTGTAGTCAGGTCCAGGCACAGGTTCTCCATCTGATCTGGATACGGCCTGGGTCCAGCACCCGGCAAACCTCAGGATAAGCAGAGAGACTGATATTAGCGTAGATGCCATTCTTATTCTGATTCTATTCTGGTATTAACTCCTGAGCGGAGGATGATGTCACCAGCCCCACTTCAACACCACCAGAGACCAGCCATCTACCACCTACGAATGAACCAACGGAGATGTTGCCTGTGCCCACCTGGAGACCGTGGAGACCGGCCTGCCACATTTGACGAGCCCGAACCGAGGAAGAGGTTGAAGAAAGTCATCGCCCCGGAGCCCATACAACAGCAAAATGTCTGACCAGGTGCTTGAGCCGGCAACACCGTGGATCGCAGAGGGAGTGTTAGTGGAGATTGATGTCTTGGAGGATAGCCCCGCCCACACTCCCACCGCTGTGAGTGAGTTGAGCCTGGCCTCTGGAGGATATATGGAGGAACCTTTTTGAGGAGGATTTGATAGACTAGTTTTAAATAGAACACCTTTGGGATGAATTAGAGCGGAGACTGTGAGCCAGGCCTTCTCGCCAACATCACTGCCTGACCTCACAAATGCGCTTCTAGAAGAATGGTCAAAAATTCCAATAAACACACTCCTAAACCTTGTAGAAAGCCTTTCCATAAGAGTTAAAGCTGTTATAGCTGCATATATATCACTTTTAGTTAAAAGTTTAGTAATTTTTTTTCTTTTTCAAGTTAACTATACAAATTTGAAATGTTGTGTTGTATTCTTTTAAATATTTAGATATAAATATACTTAAAAATGTATTCAATTTCAAGTAATAAATGGTTTTTTAGTTCTCAGTTTTAACCCTGATGGACATCTCATTGCTCTTCACAGAACTGCCGCCGCCATTGCTTACGGTCTGGACAAGAAGGACGACAAGAACATCCTGGTGATCGATCTGGGTGGCGGCACCTTCGACGTGTCCCTGCTGACCATCGACAACGGCGTGTTCGAGGTGAAGGCCACCAACGGAGACACTCACCTGGGCGGGGTAGATTTCGATCAGTGTGTCATAGAGCACTTCATCGAGCTGTACAAAAAGAAAACCGGGAAGGACGTGCGCAAGAACAACCGTGCTGTGCAGAAGCTGCGCCGTGAGGTGGAGAGGGCCAAGAGTGCCCTGTCCGACCAGCACCAGGCACACATTGAGATCGAGTCCTTCTTTGAGGGTAAAGACTTCTCTGAAATTCTGACCCGCGCCAAGTTTGAGGAGCTAAACATGGTGAGAGCAGACACATCTGTAGCATTAACAGAAACTAAAACTTTTTTTTTTAAAACATTAATAGAAACTGAAAACTGAAATAAGTCTAAGCTTTCTAATCTAATATTATTTTATTTTTTAAAATGTCGTTTTTTTTTTTATTCATTTTTATTTTTTAGGTACTAAATTACTAAAACTACAATAAAAATTTTAACGTAAATACTAGTAAATAAAAAGTATTAGAACTAAAAGAAATTTTGTTCAGCTACCATATTATATATATATATATATATACTGCCCGGCCAAAAAAAGTTGCTGTGGCGAGCAGGGCGGGCGAGAGCCGTGAGGGAACGGCGCGAGGCCGGTGACGCGAGTGTTAATGATCGTCACCTGTGAGGCGCACCGGCCTCGAGTCCCTCACGGAGGAGCTCCGGAGGCATAAAAGGAGGAGCGACGCCAGTGAACGGACGAGAGAGGACCAGGCCTGGACTTTATTTTCTGTTTTATTATGTTTGTGTGGCCGGCAGACGTCCGCGAGGGTCTGCCGGCATTACTTTCGTTTTGTTCTTTGTTTATTTTATTAAAGATTATTGTTTGAATGTTCGCCGGTTCCCGCCTCCTTCTTCCCGTATTTATGAACTGTTACATTGGTGCCGAAACCCGGGAGGAAGGAGGGACATGCTGTTGGGAGCCCTCGCTGCTGAGGGGGATCGCGGTGCTGCGGAGTTCGGGCAGCGCGGGAGTGGGAAGACCGCGAGAGGCTGCCCGAGGCGGTGGTGCTGGAGCCTAGTGACAGGTGGGACGGAGACCCGGATGCCGTGCTCCTGGGACGAGGTGGGGTGGCTGCCGTCCTGGAGGGAGCGGAGGAGTCGCCGCCGTCCGCCGTGGGCCGGAGCCTGCTGCCGTCCGCCATGAAGGGGAGGAGCAGGGGACGGGGGACTCGCTGCCGGCTGCCCTCAACCGGAGGAGCCATCGCCGGCCGCCAGGAGGCGGTCGAGGATCGGGCCGTCCACCGAGCGTCCAGTGCCATCGCACGGCACCGCGAGGAAGAGCCTCTCGGCAGGCTGAGGACCGAGCGGCAGTGTGTCTGGGAACCGGACCCAGAATTTTTTTTTTCCTCTCTCCCCTCTCTCGTCCTGTCGCTCCCCTTGCTTCCGTCTCCTTTCTCTCGTCTCGTCTGTCCTTACCCCCAGGTGCTGCGGCCGCCGAGACAGGCCCCGGGGGGGAGTAAGCGCAGTCGCGGGAGTACCCCCCGGCCTGCGAGGGGCCATGGGGGTATGTGGCGAGCAGGGCGGGCGAGAGCCGTGAGGGAACGGCGCGAGGCCGGTGACGCGAGTGTTAATGATCGTCACCTGTGAGGCGCACCGGCCTCGAGTCCCTCACGGAGGAGCTCCGGAGGCATAAAAGGAGGAGCGACGCCAGTGAACGGACGAGAGAGGACCAGGCCTGGACTTTATTTTCTGTTTTATTATGTTTGTGTGGCCGGCAGACGTCCGCGAGGGTCTGCCGGCATTACTTTCGTTTTGTTCTTTGTTTATTTTATTAAAGATTATTGTTTGAATGTTCGCCGGTTCCCGCCTCCTTCTTCCCGTATTTATGAACTGTTACAGTTGCTGTTTGGGTTTTAATTGGCAAATATTTAAGAGTCTATAGATGGATGATTATTACTGTGATTATTATTTTTCAAGCATGTTATATGTTTGGCAACGGTTCTTTTAACGCTAAAAGATGGAGTGCGCCGGAAGCAAAAGTTTTAGTAAAGTCATATGTTACACGCACGCTGTCTCCTGTCCGTTCCTAAACGATAATATAACATGGTGTCAGAAGTGGACTTACCTCGCGTTCCAAGCGATGACAACTATCCGCACCAGATCAGTGAGATCAAGAGTTTGTAAGTGAAGTTTCGAGGAAATAATCCAGACCACACGCCGACACCTGCATCTGCGTCACAGACACGGAGTGTGAGTTTGCGCCGAAACGGCAAAGAAAAAGCAACGGAAAAAGAGACGATACAAGAAGATTAAACAGAAAATGGCACCGAGGTGAACATTTAACATGGATACACTCTTTTCAATAAGCCCGCCTGAACACTTAAACTTCAGTGATTTGCAGCTGGGCAAATTGGATTAGACGCTACGAGAGATTACATTTGGCGGCGGGGATCGGTGAAAGAAGCCAAGAAGATCAAGTAAATTCACTTATCTACACAATGGGAGATAAAACTGATGATATCTTGTGCACACTAGCTCTGTCTGAAAAAGACAGGAAGAAGTATGATAGAGTTAAAGAAGCGTTTGAGAAACACTTTTATTACGCCCCGCGTCTAGGGGAAATCGAAAACTCCAAGCGGGCATAATAAAGGAACAAAGTGGTGGTAGTGGAATCCCAGTTTCAAATCACTCCGGTCGATAATCAAACAAATGCACAAAACTAATTAAGAATTATGATTAAGTTTAAGAGCATCTCCTCGGGGTGTCCAAAGGCCAAAATAACAAACAAAACAACTCTATAAAGAAAAAGAGGAAGGGGTTAAATAACCTAAGTGAATATAGAAATAAAATACATTTACCTTCCCTAACTTCCTAACGCAAAACAAAGTACAAACCAAGATATCAAAATAAATAGGCAGGACACCCCTACGCTCCACGTTCTTAAAGGGTAACTTTAGAAACAATAGAACATGGTCAACAGGTTGTTCAGAAGGCACACTTTCACTAGAAGGTAACAAAGTTTGATCATCAGCCGGAGGAGGGATCCAGGAGCTTCCAACCCAAACGCAGCCGAACCAACAATGAGCTCCATGTTGAACGCCGACAGCGTCCTTATAAAGACCATGCCTCTTCTGACCCGCCAATAGAGAGAGGAAATCATCATTGGACAACCTATTAGAGCACAGACAGAGCAAAAAGGAAAAACACATACCAAATACAAGAACGCAGGTCGTAACACTTTGTATGTCAGCACAACGTTATTTATGAAAGAGCTAAATTCATCAAGAGGTGCCAAGAACCGGTAGAGTCAGCTGAAATGTTCATTACTGCAGTTCATAAACTAGCAGAAAACTGCCAGTATGGAGTCCTTCAAGAGGAAATGATAAGAGATAGGCTGGTAGTTGGAATAAGAGATCACGCACTGTCAGAGAGATTACAGTTAGATCCCAAACTCACACTCAACAAAGCAATCACAAAAATAAGACAAAATGAAGAAATAAAAAAGCAGCAGACAATTTTGAGACAAACAAGCGGTGACTCAAAGGAGGTAAACATGGATATGCTAAAATGAAAAGTTAAATCAAAATATGCACAAAAAGGAACACAAAGGCGACCAGATGGGGCAAAATATAACGATACCAGCAAGGGATGCGGCAGATGTGGTAAGCCACAAGCACACTCACTGAACAGCTGTCCAGCAAGGGATGCAGAGTGTAGGAAGTGCAAGAAAAAAGGGCACTTTGCAGCAGTCTGCAAAACAAAGAAAAAGCTGGATGAAATATATCATTGTGAAGAGATGGCATGGAGACTGTGTTCCTGGGAGTTGTTACGTCTGAGAATTCAGCTGATGTTTGGCAAAAGTCCATTGCAGTGAACGGCGAACAGATTCTTTTTAAACTTGACACAGGAACAGCAGTGACAGCCATACCAGACAGCATGTACTCAGAGAGGAGACATGACAAGCTACGCAATATTGCGTTCATAATCGCAGATGAATCGCCTTCGATAATGAACGCGATATTGCGTAGCTTGTCCGCGAACTACGGCTCTGTATATTAAGTGCCGCTCCATTTGAAAGCAGGTGATGGACATTTACCGCTAATCACAGAACTGGCTTTACTGACGAGACACGCATGACAATCGCATGCGATTAATCGTGCAGCCCTACTACCTGCCATAAAAGAGCTGAAGTTAATTCACACCGTAGATGCTATTCAAACATCTGACACTGACTACAAAAAGCTGTTCCCAAAAGTCTTCACAGTACTTGGAAAACTTCAAGGAGCCTACAAAATTAAGCTCAAAGAGTCTTCCACTCCATTTGCTCTGTCGGTCCCTCGTCGACCCAGGTGAAAAAAAAGTACACTATGATATGTACAGTGCCCTCCACAAATATTGGCACCCTAAGTAAATATGAGCAAAGGTGGCTGTGAAAAAAAATCTGCATTGTTTATCTTTTTGATCTTTCATTAAAAAAAATTCACAAAATTCTAACCTTTCATTGAAGGAAAATAATTAAAAATGGGGGAAAAAGCTCATTATGAAATAAATGTTTTTCTCCAATACATGTTTGCCAAAATTATTGGCATGCCTAGAAATTCTTCTGAGTAAAATATCTCTGAAGTATATTCCCATTCACATTTAAATTTTTTAGCACACCAGGGTGACTAGGAGCATGAAATTGTGCAGCCATGACTTCCTGTTCCACAGGGGTCCAAATATGTGTAAACACAAAGGCCAAATCCCCTTAATCATTCATCACAATGAGAAAAACAAATAATATAGTTCTGATGTGCAGCAAAAGATCGTTGAGCTTCACAAAATAGAAAATGGGTATAAGAAAAAAGCTAACGCATTGAAAATCCCCATTTCCACCATCAGGGAAATAATTAAGAAGTTCCAATCAACTAAAGATGTTACAAATCTGCCTGGAAGATTGTCTAAATCGTCCTAATGCGCGATGAGGAGGAAAGTCCACCAACATGGAGCTGGAATCTGAAGGATCTGGAGAGATTCTGTATGGAGGAATGGTCTCTGATCTCTCCTCAGGTGTTCTCCAAACTCATCAGGCATTATAGGTGAAGACTCAGAGCTGTTATCTTGGGAAAAGGAAATTGCAATAATTGGGTGCCAATAATTGTGGCCAACTACAGAAAAACATTTATTTCATGATCTTTTCCACCCATTTTCAATTATTTTCCTTCAATGAAAGGTTAGAATTTTGTGAATTTTTGGAATGAAAGATCAAAAAGATAAACAATGCAGATTTATTTTCACAGCCGCCTTTGCTCATATTTACTAAGGGTGCCAATATTTGTGGAGGACACTGTATGTATTTTTTAAAAAATGCATTTAGATGTTACTTATAGTACATTTGAACCCATAGCATTCTACAAGTGGTAACAAAATATATTTTTTAAATACAGAGTGTAATAAGTTCAAGTTCATAGGGAAGGAAGAGGACAGGGTCGGCTTTAACTGCTGACTGAGTTTTTATTTAAATAACAAGATGTCCAAACAAAAGTCTGTTCAACGCACAATAAACAATCCACATCCACAGACGGGCTTCACTCCAGTAATGCTCTCCAGCTCAGTCCCAGTGTCTCTCAGTCAGCAGTCCCTCTCTCTCTCACGCACTCCTGTTTCTCCTGGCATTTTATCCTGTCTCCGCGCCAATTACTGGAATAAGAAACAGGTGTTCGTGATTTGCATTTAACCCACTCACTCACCACGCGTCTCCTGATGCTCTCTCCCGTTGCAGACCTCGCTGAACCACGCCCCCCTTGCCACATACCCCCACCGCCCGAATCAGGCCGGGGAGCCTTTTTTTTTTATTCGCCTCTGGCCCAAGATCATCCTCTCCGCTAATCACCTTCGCCAGCATCACTGATTCTCCATCATTCCATTTTTTCGGGAGATTGAGGTGATAAATTTGACGTGCTCCTCTCCTATCTGAGCGTATTACCTCATAATCGAGCTCTCCAACTTGCCGTGTGACCTCAAATGGTCCTTGCCACTTTGCAAGTAATTTTGAACTTGATGTTGGGAGTAATACAAGCATTTTATCTCCTGGTGCAAATTTACGCAAATTGGTCCCCCTGTTATACAGCCGGCTCTGTTTGTCCTGGGCCTGTAACAAATTCTCCATAGAGAGCCGCCCCAAGGTGTGGAGTTTTGTTCTCAGGTCCAGCACATACTGAATTTCGATTGAGAAGGTCCGTCCTCCCAAGCTTCTCTTATAACGTCTAATACCCCTCTGGGCTGACGACCATAGAGAAGCTCGAAGGGGGAAAACCCCGTGGAGGCTTGCGGGACCTCTCGCACAGCGAACAACAGGGGTTCACACCATCTGTCCCAATTTTCGGCGTCTTCCTGAACAAATTTACGAATCATTGTTTTAAGCGTGCGATTAAAACGTTCGACCAGCCCGTCCGTTTGTGGGTGAAAGACGCTGGTCCGAATCGATTTAATGCCCAATAATTCGTAAAGTTCGCGTAACCTCCGTGACAAACTTCGTGCCCTGATCAGTGAGGATTTCCTTAGGAATCCCCACTCGGGAGATTAAAGAAAACAGTGCGTCAGCAACACTCTTAGCGGAAATGTTGCGGAGAGCCACTGCTTCCAGATATCGTGTTGCATAATCCACAATGACTAATGCAAAACGATGTCCTCTTGTTGATCGCTCTAATGGCCCGATGAGGTCCATGTCAATTCTCTCGAAGGGGACCTGCATTAATGGGAGGGGGTGCAAAGGCACTTTTGGGGTGGCCAGTGGGTTTACCAACTGACATTCACGACAAGCCGCGCACCACCTGCGCACATTCTCGTGAATGTCCGGCCAGAAGAATCGGGTCATGAGGCGATTTAGTGTCGTCACCTGTCCTAAATGACCAGCCATTGGATTAGAATTAGCCGCTTGAAAAAGCATTTCCATGCGGCTCCTAGGAACTAACAACTGGGTTGTATCTTTTTTATAATTGCAAAATATGGATAAGTAAGCGGTTGTCCAGGATGGAGAGGCTGACCGTCGATGGTGGTGACCTGTTCAAACGCACGTTTCAGCGTCTCATCCTGAGACTGCTCCAGGGGAAAATCATCGCGGTCTGAGAGAATAAGTCTCTCGATTTCGCTCTGTTCCCCTGAGGCAGTACCCAGTGGTCCCTGTTCAGTCTCTCCCGCCTGCACACTCGCGTTCCCCTCCGGTGCATTTTTTCCCCAAGAGGTATCCGTACATAAAGCCCCCAATAATTCAGTAAACGCTGGCCAATTGGTTCCTAAAATTAACGGATGCTGGAGGTGCGGGTTAACTGCCACCTCAACACTATGCTTTTGACCCCTGAATTGAATAATAACATTTACATTTACATTTACGCATTTGGCAGACGCTTTTATCCAAAGCGACTTACATTGCATTATACTATACATTTTTTTTTTTTTTTGTATCTGAGAGTATGTGCAATCCCTGGGATCGAACCCATGACCTTGGCATTGCTAGTGGCACGCTCTAACCACTGAGCTACAGGAAAGCTGTAATAACTGGCACTATAGGATATTCCACCACATCCCCGTGCACACACCGCACCCTAACCATGCGGCTCGTATCCAATGCCCCAGACTTTGATGAACGGAGGTTTGGTTACAACCTGAGTCCACCAAAGCCTGACAGGTACCCCCCTTGATACTCACAGGTATTTGGTACCGGCCAGCTTGACCAGGGGCAGCCTACGGGTCGTCCGGGACCCGGATCATTGTCCCCACCTCAATGACAGGAGACCTGTCCATGAAATGCTCCGGGTCCCCGCAACGCCAACAGACCGGCCCAGACGCTCTCGTGGCAGAGAGTGGGTTAAATTGTTGCCGCGGAGAGAGGGGAGAAACAGGAGCGGGGTCCGGCCCGACAGCAGATAGTCCCGCCCCCCTGCGCAGGGCTCTAGATCCAGAAAATGATCCTAGTTCAGTTCAGTTCAGTTCAGTTCACGAGACCTGGGGAGAGGGACAGGTCTAGAGAGAGAGGGGAATAGGAGAGAGAGAGAGATTGATGGTAAGAGTTCGCCGACTCCTGGGCACGCCACCATATGGTCCTCCGCCAGATGGATGGCCGAATCCAGCAACGTGGGCCGGTGGCACTGGACCCACTCGGCCGTTTTCTTCGAAAGCCGAGTGGTAAACTGTTCCAGTACCACCCGATCGATGACTTGCTCCACGTCGCTTCCGTCGGCCAGCAGCCATTTGCGGCAGGAGTCCCGAAGCTGTTGGGCCATCACGAATGGCCAGCCGGACTCCCCCAGCCCCAATGAGCGGAAGCGCTGGCGATGTTGTTCCGGGGTCCGGCTGACACGCTGAAGAATGGCCCGCTTAAGATCGTCGAAGACCAGGAGGTTCTGTACAGGGAGCTGCTGCGCTGCCACCTGCGCCTCTCCTGATAACAGGGGGATCAGGTGCACCGGCCAACTCCCCCCGGGGCCACCCAGAAGCCTCGGCTGATTTTTTAAATAAGTCCATGAAGGCCTCTGGGTTATCTTGTGGCCCCATTTTATTCAGCGGCAGGTGGGTGGGCGCAGCGGGTGTACTGATGGTCTTCGCACGAACCTCCCGGTCAATCCAGCTCCGGAACCTCTCGCGGTCTTCCTGCTGGATCTGTATGATGGCCTCAAAGCGGCGCTCCTGATCCGTACGCAGCTCCAGCAGGGCTTGATGATGTTCCTGTTGCATGACCGCGAGGGATGAGATGATCTCCGCAAACGGCTGGGCAGAGGTCGAGTGCATGGTGGCGGCTCCCTTCTTCCTTCCCGGGTTTCTGCACCAGTGTAATAAGTTCAAGTTCATAGGGAAGGAAGAGGACAAGGTCGGCTTTGACTGCTGACTGAGTTTTTATTTCAATAACAAGATGTCCAAACAAAAGTCTGTGCAACACACAATAAACAATCCACATCCACAGACGGGCTTCACTCCAGTAGTCCTCTCCAGCTCAGTCCCAGTGTCTCTCAGTCAGCAGTCCCTCTCTCTCTCACGCACTCCTGTTTCTCCTGGCGTTTTATCCTGTCTCCGCGCCAATTACTGGAATAAGAAACAGGTGTTCGTGATTTGCATTTAACCCACTCACTCACCACGCGTCTCCTGACGCTCTCTCCTGCTGCAGACTTCGCTGAACCACGCCCCCCTTGCCACACAGAGATAGTATATTAAAATCACATTTAAGTTCATATTTCATGCTGTCTCAAAATAGCACAGTTGAGTACACTTAGATGTTCTTAAGATGACCTTAAGAAGTACTAAAGAAGAATTTTTAGTATATTAAGTACAAAATTAGTGCGCGAAAATAGAGCACTTTAAGTACATTATAGAAGTGTACTTTTTTTTTTCATCTGGGGAGTGCCGTTGCCAATGATGAACAAAGTCAAAGAGGAGCTGAAAAGGATGGAAGATCTTGGTGTAATAGCTCCCATCGAAGAAGCAACAGAGTGGTGTTCAGGTATGGTGATAGTGCCGAAACCAAATGGCAAGATCTGAATCTGTGTGGATTTAACACACCTGAACAACGATGTCTGTAGAGAGAGACACATTCTTCCTGCTCTTGATGAGACACTGGCGAAATTGTCAGGTGCTACAGTGTTCTCTAAGTTGGATGCTACTGCTGTATTCTGGCAGATTCCTCTACATAAAGACTCTGTCCCTCTCACTACCTTCATTACGCCTTATGGAAGATATTGCTTTCCCCGCCTTCCATTTGGCATATCCTCGGCACCAGAACACTTTCAAAAACAGTTAACACAGATGCTCAAGGCTCGACGCAGATGACATCCTGGTGTTCGGTGCTACACACAAAGAACATGACGCAAGACTTCTCAAGGTATTGAACCGGCTGGAACAGAATGGTCTGACACTGAATGAAAAATGTGAATTTGCAAAGCCTCAAGTTAGGTTCTTGGGACACATCATCAGTGCAGAGGGCATACGAGCTGACCCGGACAAAACAAAAGCCATAAAACAAATGCCAGAGCCTAAATGTGTAGCCGATGTCTAAGATTCCTTGGCATGAATTACATCGGAAAATTCTCTCCCAACATTGCAGAGCTGACGTGACCCATCAGAGACCTGCTTAAAGCCGAAAATGACTGGACATGGAGGATACAACAACAGCAAACTTTTGAAAAAGTGAAACAAGAGCTCAGTTCTCCAGCAGTTTTAGCGCAGTATTGTCCAGATCGACAGACAAGAGTCTCAGCGGATGCTTCTTTCTTTGGATTAGGTGGAGTACTATCCCAGCTGCAGCCTGCAGGAGAATGGAGACATGTTGCGTTCATTTCAAGAAGAATGAAACCTACAGAGAAAAGATATGCACAAATTGAGAAGGAGGCACTGGCAATTACTTGGGCTTGTGAAAGATTTCAAACCTACCTTCTTGGGCTGGATTTTGTGGTCAGGACTGATCACAAGTCATTGGTCAGTCTACTAGGCTAGAGACTGCTGGATGACCTACCTCTGTGTATACTGAGATTTTGTCTATGTCTTCTGTGGTTCTCCTTCAAAATCATGCACGTTGCTAGAAAAAATCTGATCATGGCGGACACGCTCTCCAGAGCTCCACTCAAATCGTGTTTCCTTTCGGAGCATCAGTGAATGTTTGAACCTTTTTTAATAGTTGAGTTTGGGTCCCTCAATTGTCCTCAGTGTGAAAAGACGGATCTCAAAATCATTCAGTCACTGCTGGAAAGGGTTCAAATATGCAGAAGATGCTGGAAAACTGAAGAATCTGCAGGATCTGGAGTTTTTTTCTGAAGAACAGAGCTCAGTTTAACTGCTCAGAACAAACAAGAGACTCATGAACAACCATCACAAAACAAAAAAAACTGTCGTGGATCATCAGGTTACATCACACAGTATTGAGAATCAATGGTTTACATGCTTATGAATTGGGTTATTTGAATAAATTCTGCTATTTTGTTTTTCTAGTGGACTATTTGTAAACATCTTTTAGGTAAAATATCTTGCTCAGTACAATACTACATAAAAAATAACATCCATTTTGTATGATCCCTCTTATTTTATTAAAATTATTCACATTTTCACAGATTCTGCAAGTGGTTCACATACTTTTACTTGCAACTATATATATTATATATATACTCTGATTATCTCTTCATCATGGCACCTGTTAGGGGGTGGGATATATTTAGGTAGAAAGTGAACATTTCGTTCTCAAATTTGATGTGTTAGAAGCAGGAAAAATGGGCAAGCATAAGGATTTTAACGGTTTGACAACAGCCAAATTGTGATAGACTGCGAGCCAGGCCTTCTCGTCCAACATCACTGCCTGACCTCACAAATGCGCTTCTAGAAGAATGGTCAGAATACACAGTGCATCGCAGTTTGTTTCGTATTGAGCTGCATAGCCGCAGACCAGTCAGTGTGCCCATGCTGATCCCTGTCCACCACCAAAGGCACCAACAGTGGGCACGTGGGATGTGGGATCTGTGGGATGTGCTGAATAAACAAGTCCGATCCATGGAGACCCCAACTCACAACTTACAGGACTTTGCTAACATCTTGGTGCCAGACCCTCCTTTTGCTGCCAAAACAGCCCTGACCCGTCGAGGCATGGACTCCACTAGACCCCTGAAAGTGTGCTGTGGTGGATCCTCCGTGGATTGAACTTGTTTGTTCAACACATCCCACAGATGCTTGATTGGATTGAGATCTGGGGAATTTGGAGGTCAAGTCAACACCTCAAACTCGTTGTTGTGCTCCTCAAACCATTCCTGAACCATTTTTGCTTTGTAGCAGGGTGCATTATCCTGCTGAAAGAGGCCACAGCCACCAGGGAATACCGTTTCCATGAAAGGGTGTACATGGCTGCAACAGTGCTTAGGTAGGTGGTACGCTTTCCTGTAGCTCAGTGGTTAGAGCGTGGCACTAGCAATGCCAAGGTCATGGGTTCGATCCCAGGGATTGCACATACTCAGATAAAAATGTATAGTATAATGCAATGTAAGTCGCTTTGGATAAAAGCGTCTGCCAAATGCATAAATATAAATATAAATATAAATATACGTGTCAAAGTGGACAGGGGTCAGCATGGGCACCCTGACTGGTCTGCAGCTATGCAGCCCCATACGCAACAAACTGATGCACTGTGTATTCTGACACCTTTCTATCAGAACCAGCATTAACTTCTGGAGCAATCTGAGCTACAGGAGTTCGTCTGTTGGATCGGACCACACGGGCCAACCTTCAATGAGCATCGGCCGGCCATGACCCTGTCGCCGGTTCACCACTGTTCCTTCCTTGGAGCACTTTTGATACTGACCATTGCAGACCGGGAACACCCCACAAGAGCTTCAGTTTTGGAGATGCTCTGACCCAGTCGTCTAGCCATCACAATTTGTCAACCTCCTTCAAATCCTTACGCTTGCCCATTTTTCCAGCTTTTAACACATCAACTTTAAGAACTAAATGTTCACTTGCTGCCTAATATATCCACCCACTAAAGGCTGATTTATACTTCAGCGTAGGACCTACGCCGGAGCCTCTGCGCTGTAGGCTATGTGTCTGTTTTCATTTATACTTCTGCGTCGTCATCCGCGTCGACGTGCACGCAGACCACTAGGAGGCGGTGTCCGTGGTCATGTTGAGTATCAAAACAAAAGCTGAAGAAGAAGCAGCTCGTCATGTACGTTGTCAGAGAAGCTTACAAACAGAAACGGCAGAGAAGCGGCAAATAGGTAATGACTTTTGTTGCAGTTTGACTTCATGTTTCCTCTGCAACAGAGTGTTTTTTCATTCATAGTGAAGTTGAAAGTGCTCGCTCTTCTCCGATTGCTCCGCGCCAGTTTTTTTACCCGAGGGAGGGGTTCTAGCAGACCAATCAGAGCGCTTGCGGTCTGCGTAGAATTGACGCGTTGTTACATTTTTGAAGAGGTGCACGTCAGGCTACGTCGTGTGCTACGCACAGCCTACGCCGTTGCTACGGCGTACACTTGACGCAGAAGTATAAATCAGCCTTAACAGGTGCCATGATGAAGAGATGATCAGTGTTATTCACTTCACCTGTCAGTGCTCATAATGTTATGCCTGATCGGTGTGTGTGTATTAGGGATGCACGATCATGATTTTTCATGGCCGATTCCGATACCGATTTTTTACAAGCAAACTGGCCGATTCCGATTTCCGATTATTTTTTTTATTATTATTCTTAACAAGCAACAAACAAGAAAGAATGAAAGTATACATAAACAAGATGTTTATTTGGTATTTAACAGGCTAAACTGGGTTTTGGCTATTAAAAACAATAACTGTAACCATCTGAAATTAACAGCAGTAACTGCGGAGTAAGTAGCCTTCATTCAATACATACATAGGTAGGCTTACTGACAAAAGCATTTAGCTTTTGTTTTTAAATTGGGTTGAAACCTTAAATAAAAACATTAACTGTAACCATGTCATTTTAAAGGCAACAACTGCATAGTTCCACAATCCAAACAACAAAATCAAAACACATTCAACACTCCAAACAAAGATTTTACTTAATCCGCATTCAGCATTTGTTTTCGTTTTTAAACTTGGTGTAAAGAAAAAAGGTCTTTACCAGTGAAACTAAATAAAACCAAAGTAGGCTATATAAATAAATTATTCCAAAATGTTAAATCAAATTATGTTTAGTGCAACGAGTAAAACAAAGATGCTACAGCAGGTGCGTTTTAAATCAAATTAAGTAAATGTAATTTTAAGGTAAAATAAAAAATATTCATCCTATAGCCTACAGAACTGACGTTTACTTCTGGCTTTTCAAAAGTGCATGCGAGTTCTTCTTTACAAAAAGAAGCATTTCAGCTTTGTCACAAGTTAGTTTGTTTCGTTTCTCATCCAACACGTGAGAAGCTGAGCTGAACAAATGTTTACTGTCTACGCTTGTGCAGGGTGCGTGCAGGGTGCATGCAGGGTGCGGACAGGTAAGCTCGCGCAACTTCAGCGAGCACAGGAAAGCGGCTCTTATTTGTGCGCCAGTACACCAACGGCTGTTCGCTTCTTGGTATCTGTGCCTCAGACAGGTAGCTCTGCATTTCCAAATACTTCCACACAAAAGACATGTTCGCGAATGATTACAAATGTAGTCTGTGCACGCGGGCGCACTTCCGGAAAAATCGGACGAGAAAAATACAAAAAAACTATTTATGGCCGGTCAACCGGTGCATCCCTAGTGGTGGTTGAGGAGATTCCCCCTTCCGTATATAAAGCGCTTTGAGTACCCAGAAAAGTGCTATATAAATGTAAGGAATTATTATTATATATATATATATATACAAAACTAGAAGGTAAAGTTCGTAAAATTTTGATGTTGGCTTGAGAAAGCCTTAATGGGCAGCCTGAGTCAAAAGAGCCAAAGCACATGTCGGTTCTGTGTTCTCTAGCTGGCCCCATCTCAAATAAATAATTAAGTAAATAATTTCTTGTATTTAGGGCTATAAAAAACAATCGATTAATCAAAGAGCTTGTCGATTCTTTAAGCCGAGTTCTCTCACATTCGACGTCTACGCAATACCTAGTGGATTTTGTTTAAGCGCTCAAATAATTTGCATATGCGCTGTTTTTCTTATTATTCTTATTTCTTGCTTTTTTTATGTTGTGACTGACTGTATTCATCGTCTAACTGCATTAACCGAACCGCGGCGTTCATATTGTGTGATTCGGGATGAATAAATGTGTAGTTACACCCCAAATAAATACATAATATTTTATTAACAATTATAAAATAACCAATGTTTTTTGTGTTTCCCCTTGCAGGATTTGTTCCGCTCCACCCTGAAACAAGTGCAGAAGGCTCTGGAAGATGCTGACCTCGAGAAGTCTGACATTGATGAGATCATCTTGGTCGGCGGCTCCACTCGAATCCCCAAGATCCAGCAGCTGGTGAAAGAGTTTTTCAATGGCAAAGAGCTTTCTAAAGGAATCAACCCCAAAGAGGCCGTGGCATACGGAGCCGCCGTTCAGGCTGGAGTTCTGTCCGGAGAAGAGGGCACTGGTGAGTTCGTATCCACATCAAGAAGCTCTTAATGAAGGACATTTAATCAATTACAACTTAGGCTTCCAGAGGTTATGATAAAAAAATAATAAATGGGTTAAAACAATTATTGTGCTGTAGTCCATTTCACAATGATGCTCTCGTTTAGTTTTTGCATTATAAATCCATTGCACCACTTCTCACTTTACAGTAGTGACTTTCACCCTCCCTAAATGTTTAATAGCCTTCAGTAGGGTGTATAGAAGTGCACTAAAACATTAGTGCAACATACTTTGATCTCAATTATTTAGATTTAGGGTAAGTTTACATGACAACAATGTACTTAAAGAATAAAAGAGTAAAACACTGTATTCTGCTGCCTAGCCAGTAGATGGCGATGTCACTTTGTAAAGAAACACTACGCACCTATAGACTGAACATGTAACACGCATGACATCACAGTTTCGACAAATTCACATTTTTGTAGTTTACACTGAGACGGTAATAGTATTGTTTTCAAAAACTTGCACTTTGAATCCTGTTTTTTTAAAAGTTTGCGCTTTCAGGCTCCCAAAATGGCATTGTTGTGTTTATAAATGGCCAAAACTAATTTTCAGTTTTAGATGAAAATGGTGTATATATGCCCCCTTATTTTCACATTGTTTACTTTAAACAATAAAAAAAAAAAGAATAAAACTTTTATAGATAAATTTGTATTCTTTTTCTATGGTAAGTTGTATTGAAAGTTCAAGGAACTGCACTATTAAAAACTTTTTTTTAAATTAAAGTTTAAAAATTCAATGTTTCCAAAGTTAACGATTAATCGTGTTAAATAATTGTGATCTCAATACTGACCAAAATCATCTTGATTACGATTTTGCCTTAATCTTTTTTTGTGATTTCATGACTGATTCCTGTTGATCAGAGGACCTGGTGCTTCTGGACGTGTGCCCTTTTACCCTCGGTCTTGAGGCCGCTGGAGGAAAGATGGCCAAGCTTATTTCCAGGAACACCGCTGTGCCCATAGAGAAATCCCAGATCTTCTCCACCGCTTCTGACAACCAGCCGGGCGTGACCATCAAAGTTTATGAAGGTAAGCCAAAGATTTTAGCATCAAAACCGACTGTATCTTTTTTAATTACACTTGAAAATAGCCGTGGTAGCAGACATTGTGGAAAAACACAAACATGCATATGTTTTGCTACACCTTAGGCTGTTTTATAAGCTGTCTTTAATCTTTAGAATATAACCGGTTCTAGTTCTCATGCTCTTTCTGCCCGTTTCCAGGTGAGCATCCCCTGACCAAGGATAACAATCTTCTGGGAACCTTTGACCTGACCGGCATCCGATCTGCACCCCGCGGCGTCCCTCAGATCGAGGTCACCTTTCAGATCGACGCAAACGGCATCCTCCACGTCATGGCCGAGGACAAAGGCACGGGAAACAAGAACAAGATCACCATCACCAACACCCATAACCGCCTGACACCCGAAGACATCGAGCGCATGGTGAGCGATGCAGAAAAGTTTGCCGAAGATGACAAGAAGCTGAAGGAGTGCATTGATGCCCACAACGAGTTGGAGAACTACGCCTACTCTCTGAAGAACCAGATTGGCGACAAGAAGAAGCTCGACGGCAAGCTGTCGTCCGAAGATAAAGAAGCCATCGAGAAGGCGGTCGAGGAGAAGATCGAGTGGTTGGAGTCTCATCAGGAAGCAGAACTCGAACACTTCCAGGCCAAGAAGAAGGAGCTGGAGGAGGTTGTGCAGCCCATCGTGAGCAAGCTGTACGGCAGCGCGGGCGGCCCGCCACCAGAAGAGGGCGATGAGCAGGGCGTAAAGGATGAGTTATAGATCGTCCAGTGACTCTGTTCAGATGCATCGATTCCCTCGCCTCTCTAGAAGTGGCACTGGTGTACATATTGAACATTTTAGTATGAACTGGGTGACCGTGAAGCCATGTATCTCAGTGGGGTGCATTAAAGAGTTGCATTTGTTTTCTTATTACACTCTTGTGGATATTTAGTCAGCCTGGTTTGAGGCTCGATGCTGTTATTCTCAGGCTGTTCTGGGAGGGAGGGAGTTTGGGGGTTTTAGGTAAATTTCTATGTGGCATGCAAAAAGTTATTAAACAAATGTTTGATACAAAATTAACATGTGAGTGTATGTGTGTGAGTCAAGTCAGCTTTATTTATATAGACCTTTACAGTGTAGATTGTTTCAAAACAGCTTTACAGTGATAACAGGACCATCATTTTGGCTGTACAGCAGCTCTAGAGAAAACAGTGAGGTCATCATCCAGCTCAGTTCAGTTCACATGCAATGGTGTCAATGCAGGCAGATCAATAATATTGTTGAATATTAAGTGTCTCTTACTAAACAAGCTAGAGGCAACAGTGGCAAAAAAAAAAAAACCTTGACAGAAACCAAACTCAGACGGGGGGGCCAGTTTGGCCAACAAATGAACAATGCATGATTATGGTTCAAGCAGCATTACAGGTCAGAAGTCAGTTTGGGATCGGAACAGTCAAAATATTTAATCCAGTTCCACCTGGTTGAAACTTTGTGATAAACAAGAGATACTATTATTAGCATAGATACCATTCTTCTCATGATGTAACAAGTACATCAGTCATTATAGGAAGTGTTCTCGCTTCCGGCTGACCTAATTTATGCAGCCTAACAATCCTTTAATGGATGTGAAAATATGTTATGTGTATGCCAGGTTAAAGAGATGTTTGTAGTCTAGATCAGTGGTTCCAAACCTGGGGGGCATGAGAGTTTATATGCTTTGAGGTCAAACATGAATATGAAAAACCTTTTTGTATAGTTTGTAGGACTGCACCAAATGATCGGCCACTTATCCTTTAAAGGATTCTTTACATGGTCTCTCAGCTTGTCGATCACATAAACCGATCACATTTTTATGACACAAAAGATAAGAGCTTGTACACACCAGCTGTGAGAGCCAAGGCAAAAATGAAAAGTCAGCAGTGGCTGGTGTGTATACATTAATGCAGTGAAAACGTGTGTATGGTTCAAACTACTTTATTTTTGTTGCCAGTAGTAGAGATGCACTGGTCTATCCACCATCAATCAGAACCGGCCAGTTCCGATTTTTGTCCCAGACTTGAACACAAAATGCATTGCAATAATTTCCCAAAATGTAATTTGTGTGGCCGTTAACATAGGCCAGAGATGGGACATGCTGAAGACGGACGCAAAGAGAAGAGCAGAGAAATACCGGGCAGAGCAACCTCACTGTTGCGATGCTCAGAATATTGGAAGAAAATTCTACACAATAAATTGGAGTGGGGGCTTATTTGAATGCATTTCTGAAGGAACTGACTTCACAAAAGTTTCGATGTCATTTTCTTTAACGGCCATTCACATAGCGCGTCTTTTCCACGCGCAAGTCAGTAATTTCAAATGTAGACGCGGGACAAGCGCGCTCATAATGGAAGCGATGTGGTCACAACGTGCATGAGGTGCGTTTTCCAGGTGCATCGAGATGAAAACATCTCAACTTTTCAGAATGCCGCAAGGATGTAATAATCTTGTTTCTGTTTGAAATCTTGTTTCTTGTTACTGTCCCAAACAGAAACAAGATTATTTTCTTACCCCATTGGCAGATAATTTAGCTTGTTTTAAGTTTAACTCACATCATTTAGATTTTTTTCCCCCAGAAAACAAGAAAAAAAATATCTTATGTCATTTTACTTATCTAGTAAAAGCATCTTGATTTAAGATTTTTTTAGATATTTAAATACTAAGAAAAGCATTTTTTGGGGGGGGAGGGGGTCCTCAGGGTTTCTTATATTTATGGAAGGGGGGCTTCATGGACAAAAGGTTGGGAAGCACTGGTCTAGATTTAAACTGATAGAGTGTGTCTGCTTCCCGAACAATGCTAGAAAGACTGTTCCAAAGTTTAGGTGCTGAATAAGAAGATGATCTACCACCTGTGGTTGATTTTGATGTTTTAAGTTTTATCAACTGTCCAGAATTCTGAGATCGCAATACACATGTAGGACTACAATACATTAAAGTGTTAGTTTACCCCAAAATTAGATTTCTCTCATTAAGTACTCATCCTAATGTCATCCCAAACCCATAAGACCTTCATTTATCTTCAGAACACAAATTAAGATATTTGATGAAATCTGAGGGTTTCTTAACCACTAGTTCAAAGTACTATACATAGTATACCTTCTCTTTTCAACAGGTCAGGTCAGCCCCAAAATCTTTTCCAACTGTCTATGAACCCTATAATATTCTGCGGATACTACTTGGACAGTCAGCCATTGACTGATGATATTCTGCCAAGTACCTCATCACTCCAGCAAACAAAGAGGAGTCCAGAGCAAATTACAGTGTCTGACATCGTACTTGCAAGTTCACACACTTCTTTTAATGTTAACTTTTAAATTTGCCTTGATGTCAGGCGCTCTGGCTCCCGGCAAACATGACTATGGTGGCTGGTGTCTCTATTTTAATGTTCTGTGTAATAGAATCACCAATAACTAGGTCACATTTAACAGGCTTCTCAGTGGGTGCGTCACTTCTCTGCCAGCCTGAATATTTCCCTGCATTTATGACATGTAAATCCCTCATCAACAATCACGCTCGGGTTCAAGGCAACCATGCCTAGTGTGAGTACACCCTAACAGTTTACATCTAAACATGAAGATGACATGACTGATCGTGTTTATTGACAGATTACAGCTTACCACAATTGTTTGATGGACTCGTAGAAAAAGGAGCGTAAGAGAGGAAAAAAAGATGGTAAACAGATGACAAGTTAACAGGCACGTGTTATGATAGCGATTTAGATTAAAAGCTAGCGATGTCAAATGAATGTGACAGGCAATATTAGACAATATTAGATATATATGGTGATGAGTAAGTTATATTTAACAATATAAGCAAGGAATGATAGTAATTAGAGATTTAAAACAAAGTTATACAGAGTAACAGATACAAACCACTTAGCAGCGAGGCAGACAGGAGCAATCGATCAGACCAGAGTGTGTGTGTGAGAGTGTGAGTGCGTGAGTATGTGAGGAATTTAATCTAACCAAATGTCAAAAACAAAGAATACAGAAGCGATAGACCTAGCAAAACTAAGCAATCATAAACAAAGCAGAACTAGATAAACACTGTCTTTTATTGACTTGCAGATGTGCAACATTACAGTCATTTACAAAATCATTTCATCAGAACACCACAAAAACACTTCAGTGCTGTGGTTTAGTTTAAAGCATAAATGTCAGGCATAGGTAGAGTAAGACCTGGTTGTTTATACATGCAGAGAGTTCAATCAGTCTGTTTTTTGGAGTCCGTACTGCTAAATATCTTGCAGTGCAGATAGGCGAGTTTCTCGGCATGTGAGCGTCGCAGCAAGGGAAACCATTCCCAGTGCGGCAGCTCTACGACTCTGTATCCGGCCAGCGTGAGTTGCCTCCGCTTTAGTGCATGGAAACCAAGAAGCTGCTGAGTCCTGTAGCAATACTGATTCCTATTAGTCACTTGAACAGCAAGTCTCTGAATAGATGGTTTGGAATCATCCAAGCGAGATGAGCGCTTCCCAGATTTAGTCAATGCCATCAGAAGATTGTCCGTCAAATCGACACCAACACTGAAAATGCTTTCTCTCACATGAACCGGTTCAACTTTGTGAACCACTGGCTTTTGGACAAACTTGTTGGATGGCTTCTGGGAATTAGTTAGTTGAGCTAATAGGTCATCAGTTATGGATACTCCAGAGAGTGTTTGTTCCCAATTTTGACAGGGGAGCTTTTGGCGACAAGCTCCGGAGGACACAGGAACAGGTTGGTCGTTTTGGTCTAAGTGCACTTCTAGGTCAATAGAGCGCAAATGCGGAAGTATCATGTGTTTGCATACAAACATCTCTCCACCTAGAAGTTTCCGCAACATGGCTTCAGCCTCAATCACCTCAGGCTTCTGACAGATATCTGATTGAGCGAAATCCCAGAGTTGCTTAGTCACCTCTTCCCTCATTGCGTGACTAAGTCTTGGGACCGTCGACTCGGGTAACTCCAGGCCAACAGTTCCATCTAAGGTGAATAAGTCTTTCTTCAATTCGAGCTCCTGGGATTTACACGCCTTGTTGACGAACTCTGCACTTAAAGCCAGACTGAGCAAGTCTTGGGGGAACAGACCAGCAAAAGCAAGTCCGAGCAGACCTGTCAGCAGATGCTCAGGGAATCGCTGAAACTCAAGTTGATGTTCTCGTAACATCTCAATGAGACAGGGATAAAGTTTGGGACATTGGTTGGGAAGAACTCTTAAATTTCCAAAGGCCCAAAGCATCTTTGCAGCATCTTTACTCCTGCACCGACTGACCACATTGGGAAGTTGTTCGGCCACAGCCAGGAGAATGCGCTCATCCTGGTAGTGCAGAGCGGAGCAAGCCAAGACGACGTGCATGAGGCCTTGAACCTCCATCCGCGGAGCCCGTCGAGGCACCTCCGATCCCATGGCCTCCAACCACGGAAGATGGTCTAGATAGCTAAATCGCATAAGCTTCATCACATTGGCGATCCCGAAATCACTCATATCCTTGACTACAGCAAGCGTCCTGTCCACAAGCCGGTGCGTTGCTCTTTCAGACAGGGTGATCTGCGATTTGAAGAGGCCTAAGCAAATGGCGCCCAGTTCTTCAGGCTCCAACTGCTCCAAATAACGCATAAGTAGCGACTCAATGGGTTGAACGAGGGTATCCGGACATCTCCTTCCTTCTCCAATGATGTACAAGAGCTGAACCAGCTCTGGAAGACCCAGCTGGTTGAAGTTTCGAATCACGTTGTCAAAGAGTCTCTCGAGGTACCGAGGAACAGAACGACCGAGGCATCGCCACAAGTCGGCGGTGAGCAGCAACTGGTGAAGCTCCATTTCACTTGCTCTCTGGCAGAACTCAGTTTCGAACAATCCCAGTATGCTATGGGATTGAGGCAATCCCAAGTTCACGAAGGACCTCAGCGTGTCTAATAACTGCGGCAGCGTGAAGTTTGGCAGGATCTCGGCACTGTACCGCAGGAGCGCGTTGAACCGTGTGTCTCTCCTCACAACCGCGATGTGTTCGTGGGGAATCTGGCTGAGTTTGCACAAGAAACTAGTTGCATCTGAAGGTCCCATGTTGCTTTTTAGGACCGTGACTTTTTCAAGGACTAGCAAGGCTTCGTTGAGGTCTAAAGTGGACGAGTGTTGAGAGATGTCATGCGCCATGTTGCGGTATTCAGGTCGACATCTCTGAAAGGCTCGTGGGTCACCATTGACACGTGGCTCTTTGGTGGCTCTTTTGGCTGATTCAGCTCTGTTTAACAGCATATTCTTGGTGCTGGAGAGCCGTCGCGAGGATGAGCTAATATGGTACGGGTTGCACTGGTGGAAAGTTGTGTTTAAGGGCAGACTATAGGACAATCCTTCAGTTTCTAACCAGCCAGTGGTAGAGGATCGTGCCGTCGGTGTCTGGTAGTAAGCCGTGGGCTTGTACACCAGTGTAATTTCTGTTTCTTCTTCTTCTTTCTTTTTCTCTCCATTTTCTAATTTTGATGACAAATGTTGGGCTCTAAAGATGGAGACGCACTTTACGTGGGCATAAAGACGACGCTTTGCCACATGATGAAACAGCACCGTTGCAGACATCAACAGCAGACACTGGAAAAGATCGTAAAAAAGAGATTTATGTTTTAAATTTGAAGTTTTGAAAGTTATATAAACGTTTGAAATTCAAGGTAAGAATGATTGTGTTAAATCATTAAGGTCGGCATGAAATGGAAATGGATCATTCCCTATTTTCTACCTGATGTGATGTAAAGTCACCATGAAATCAAAACTGACTATTCTTATTTTTTATATGGAATATTGCAGTGTTTATTATAAATGATTTATCGGTACACATCATTGTTTTAAATTCATGTGGCTTGTAATCTTGAATCAGAAAATAAAACAAAAATAACAACCAGAAATAAACAGAAATAGCAAACCACAATCATCCGAACAATTCCCCACGGACAAAATCAAGCCCCGCCCTACATTTATTCTTGTTCCAGAAGCGGATGTGTCACAATAGGGAAGAAACGTCAACTAGAGCAACTTCCGTTTCATGTTAACTTTAAAGTAATAATAAAAAAAAGTGTCCAAAAGTGAAAAGTTAACATCTTTACCCTTTATTCTAATATTATTAAAATTGTATTAAAGATTTAGTAAGCATATTGTGTACTTGTGTTACAGTATTTGTTAATCTTTGTTAATGTTAACAAATACAACTTTTGATTTTTAATAATGTATTAGTAAATATTGAAATTAACAAAAATATTGAATGCTGTAGAAATGCAGTTCATTATTAGTTAAAGGATTAGTCCACTTTTAAATAAACTTTTCCTGATAATTTACTCTCCTCCATGTCATCCAAGATGTCCATGTCTTTCTTTCTTCAGTCGAAAAGAAATTAAAGTTTTTGATGAAAAATTCCAGGATTTTTCTCCTTATAGTGGACTTCAATGGGCACCAAACGGTTGAAGGTCAAAATTAGTTTCACTGCAGCTTCAAATTGTTCTACACGATCCCAGATGAGAAATAAGGGTCGGCAGTGTAGACACTGCTAAGTGTATTACTGCCCTCCACAGGTCAAAGTTTAACTAATTTTTATATGCAATATGCAAGTATATAACAATTAGTTCAAACTTTGTCCTGTGGAGGGCAGTAATACACTTAGCAGCGTCTACACTGCCGAAATTCTAATATAGAAGAAGAGAGCTAGTTCAAGATGAGCATTTCTGGTTAAAACTTATATAATTTTAAATTTTTTTCAGAAAATGAGCGATGGTTTCACTAGATAAGACCCTTATTTCTCATCTGGGATCGTGTTGAACAATTTGAAGCTGCAGTGAAACTAATTTTGACCTTCAACTGTTTGGTGCCCATTCAAGTCTACTATAAGGAGGAAAATCCTGGGATGTTTTAATCAAAAACCTTAATTTCTTTTCGACTGAAGAAAGAAAGACATGGACATCTTGGATGACATGGGGGTGAGTAAATTATCAGGAAAAGTTTATTTAAAAGTGGACTAATCCTTTAATGTAGTTAACTAATGTTAACTAATGAACCTTATTTGTAAAGTGTTAGCGAATTTGCTTAGATTAGCAGTCTGATGAAATCATTTTTTGTTCTATTGTAGCAGCGAAAATAGTTCCAAACAAGGCAGAACCAGTGCATCTCGCAGCCGTTTCCAATGATTCAGCGTTTTGAACGAATCGGTTGAGTGAAGATTCAATGGTCCAATCATAAACAACTGCTTCATTCTTGATTCAACCTTTTGAATGAATCGTTTGAATAAATGACTCAGTGGCTCACTCATTAAGACGGCCACTTGCCGCCATCTACTAGCGGTTTAATTTCATGTTTAAAAGTATAAATTTCCCACCAACATTTCATATTTGTATATTCAAAAATATTTAAAGAATCTCATAACATTATTGAATGCAGTTGTACTTTTTCAGTGTAAATTATTCAATTTGGTAACAGTCCTGTAGTGTCTTACTATTTTAATTTATCAAATGTAAGAATTTGAAATAAAAGATTAAACATAAATTTAATTAGATTGGGGGGAAATGCCCTTTATAAAGGTTAATAAAATTCCCCCAGGGTAAATAACATAAATACGCAGATTTAAATATGCATTTTAGTATTCACAGCAACTTGTTATATTTTAGTTTGTCAATTGATTCAATTTTGTAGTCTTTGCATACACATGCACCCCTGAAACCACATAACAAATCCCAATTTAACCCCTGTGTATATGTATTTTCTTGCATATTAACATAAAACCAGTAGCTATTTAAAAAGTAAATATAAAATATTTTCCTCATATTTTGATGGTTTAATCAAACTTGTAGGGTCATTAAAACCTAAATTACTTTTGGCAGCTACTGTAGATCTAATATTTTGATTAAATATTATTTTTAATTTCAAAAATAGTAATGAGCTCGGATACATCATTTATAATAAACACTGAAAAATACGAATCAGTCGTTGTTCGTTGTGGCGACTTAAAATATAAGAAAAATGCAATTTTTTTGTCACTTTTGAGTTTGATAGCATTTAGCATTCACGATCATTTGAAGGAGAAGATCAAAATTTCCTTTTTGGAACAAAGCTTCGTCCAATAATATTATTTTTAATGTAGTGTAAAAACTGAACGACACCGAAGAGATCATAAACAGACCAAAAAAACCGTGACAACAAATTTATTTAGTTTCGTCAAAACAAGAATGAATCCCCAGTTGTTACAACTAAAATTCACATGGAATTTCGCGAAAATAAAGGCTTTTTGTGACTGCAAGAAAATACTAAAGGTTTATATGTCCGTGTGGCGAAACGTCTTTACTCAATCATAAGCTATTGCACGTCCTTGACAGCAGCGAAACTCATTCAGTCACATTCATCTGTCAAATAACACATACTGAGCGCAAATGACTGTAAAAATGATAAACGAACCTTCAGCAGGTGTAGTCTTCAAATGGAGTATTTATATCATCGCAGAAACACTCACTTGTGTGCTGAATCCACATTCACAGCATGTGTTTGTTGTGTGGTAAAGGCAGATGTCATGCGCGGTACGGAGGCTGGTAGGAGAGAAAAATGAAACGCGAAATCGCATAATAAAAGTATGTCCGAATTCAAAGAGTAGCCAAAAGTGCTCAGATAATAATAACAATCCGAAAGCAGCATTTAAGAAACATTCTTATTATAATATACAGTACAGTCCAAAAGTTTGGAACCACTAAGATTTTTAATGTTTTTAAAAGAAGTTTCGTCTGCTCACCAAGGCTACATTTATTTAATTAAAAATACAGTAAAAACAGTAATATTGTGAAATATTATTACAATTTAAAATAACTGTGTACTATTTAAATATATTTGACAAAGTAATTTATTCCTGTGATCAAAGCTGAATTTTCAGCATCATTACTCCAGTCTTCAGTGTCACATGATCCTTCAGAAATCATTCTAATATGATGATTTGCTGCTCAATAAACATTTATGATTATTTTCAATGTTGAAAACAGTTTGTACTTTTTTTTCAGGATTATTTGATGAATAGAAAGTTCAAAAGAACAGCATTTATCTGAAACACAAAGCTTCTGTAGCATTATACACTACCGTTCAAAAGTTTGGGGACTGCAAGAATTTTTATTTTTATTTTTTTTTAAAGAAATTAAAGAAATGAATACTTTTATTCAGCAAGGATGCATTAAATCAATCAAAAGTGGCAGTAAAGACATTTATAATGTTAC
>RJVU01007700.1:3968990-3980964 GCA_003731715.1 Anabarilius grahami | reverse complement strand
TATATATATATATATATATATATATATAATTATTTATTTATATATATATGATTAATTAATTTTACAGCACATATATATATATATATATATATATATATATATATACACATATATATACACACACACATGCATATATACATATACATACAATGTGTGTGTGTGTGTGTGTTTTTGTGACATATCAGGACAGAAATGTGTATAATGACATGGGTATTACAAGAAGAGGTGATTTATGAGGACATTACCCATGTCCCCACTTTTCAAAAGGCTTATAAATCACACAGAATGAGTTTTTGTGAGAAAGTAAAAGTGTGCACAGTTTCCTGTGATGGTTAGGTTTAGGGATAGGGGTAGTGTAGGGGGAGAGAAAATACAGTTTGTACAGTATAAAAACCATTACGCCTATGGAATGACCCCACAATTCACAAAAACAAACCTGTGTGTGTGTGTGTGAGTGTGTGTGTGTGTGTGTGTGTGTGTGTACATTTATAAATTTAAGATAATTTTACAGTATTAACAGTAATTGTACAACAACCAATTTTGGCAGAAACCATTGTAAATATTTAGTCAAAAACAAGAAAAGAAGAAGTCATGAAGAGACACTTATCTTTTTCTTATTCACATCTTTATTATTTAAATTAATATTTTGCTAAGATATGCTTTTCCGAGCAAATTCTGGAGGAAAAAAAGAAAAAAAAAGAAAGAAATGAAATGTTTACAAAAAAAACCTCGCACTCATACATCTCAAGAACTGATAGAGAAAGGGAAAAGACATCGGACTCTTGAATGTATGACTGTACTGTAATATAGTCGATCAAAGGTTTTAAGATTCATATATGTATATTATATTCCTATATTAATAGTTTGAAAAATAAAAGCTGACATGTCAGTCTCATTACTTCACAAAAGTATTCACACGCATTAGCTCGGTATATTTGGATAGAATAGTTCTGTACACATAAGGAACAGTGATATTTACATGCAGTCGACTGTCTTTGTCTCTACCAAGAACACAGCAGGACACAACAGAAGCACATAGCAGCAAATGTGGCCAAAGACAGCAGAGGTGTGGCGTCCATCTAAAGCTTTGTCCGGTACGTTTCTCCTAACACCTAGTGTCATAAAGCTGTGTGGATCTGGGATGATTATCTCAAACATGGCGTCACTCTACTAGTGATGATAGAAAAAAAGAGGCACGAGCATTGGGAAAAGCACTGGGAGAGACACTTCTTCCACTTCCATCTTTCTATTGCATTTCTGTAGCGATACGTTGAGGGAAATATATAAGTTTAGGAAATTGTTTGTGCTTGTTTCTGCTCCGAGTCGCTTCATTCCAGCACACACACACCGGATGCGTTTCATAGAGGGAATTTGGCGTGTTACTGCTGCGATATGATGTCAAAGATGTGGCTATATTTAATAAATATCGGAGAACCAGCATTGGTTCAATGGGATAATTTCTATAGCTTACAAGTGACATTTACAGTTTGTTTTTTACAATCGCTAGGACACATTTCTCAATAATGCTTAGGTCACTTTTTCAAAACTCTGAGTCTATGTGGTGATCATTTATCATTGCTTTGGCACAAAATACATTCAATATCAGCTTCTTTCAAATTACATAAATTCTTTTCTTAAAGGATTAGTTCACTTTCAAATAAATTTTCCTGATAATTGACTCACCCCCATGTCATCCAAGATGTTCATGTCTTTCTTCAGTCGAAAAGAAATGAAGGTTTTTGATGAAAACATTCCAGGATTGTTCTCCTTATAGTGGACTTCAATGGAGCCCAAACAGTTGAAGGTCAAAATTACAGTTTCAAAGAGCTTTAAACGATGCCAGACGAGGAATAAGAGTCTTATCTAGAGAAACCATCGCTCATTTAAAAAAAATACAACAGTTTATGCTTTATAAACACAAATTATCACCTTTGCACGTGCTTCCGCTTTCCGTATTCTTCAAAAAGCTTACGCTGTGTGTCCTACGCCTTCCCTATTCTACTTACGGAACGAACGCAGTGCCAGTTTTGTTTTTTCCGTGAGTACAATAGGGAAGGTGTAGGACATACAGCGTAAGCTTTTTGAAGAATACCGAAGTGTGGTTTTGGCAGAAGCACTTGGAAGGTGATCACTTGTTTATATAAAGCATATACATTTACATGTTCTTCGAAAATGACAGATGGTTTCTCTAGATAAGACTCTTATTCCTCGTCTGGGATCGTTGAAAGCTCTTTGAAGCTGCACTGAAACTGTAATTTTGACCTTCAACCGTTGAACCCCAGTGAAGTCCACTATAAGGAGAATAATCCTGGAATGTTTTCATCAAAAACCTAAATTTCTTTTCGACTGAAGAAAGAAAGACATGAACATCTTGGATGACATGGAGGAGAGTAAACTATCAGGAAAAGTTTATTTGAAAGTAAACTAATCCTTTAAACAAAACCACCGCCAAAACCCTACCTACAGTCTGCACGTTTACATACTAAAAACGTAAGTTCAAAATTGAACGTAATACAAAATTGAACAAGACAGCAATTTGCTATATTTCTACAATAATACCATATTAAATAAATTCCAAGTCTAAAAAACATCTAGCTGAACATCTACAGGCAGGGCATAAGATTAACACTCGCCAAGTGCCAATGCGAGTATATGAAACGGTGTCAATCGCCAGTTGGCTCAGGGTTGCCAGGTTTTCACAACCAAACCCACCCAATTGCTACTCAAAACTAGCCCAATGACATTTTAGGGGAGTTCCCTTGGCGTTCAGGCGGGTAAAATAAAATTTTTGGCAGGGTTCCCCTGGTAAAATTTGCATTCCAGGGGCTAAATATCATGTTATTTGGGGTCGCATCAACCCACGGATATGACAAACAACCGCGGCAACAGTGTTAAAGTAGCCCAATTCCGTGGGAAAACCACAGACTTCGCAACACTGAGTTGGCCAGTAACATTTTTATTAATTATAAGGGCTTTTTCACACAGGATGCATCTTTGCGTCTAAAATCACACTGACATTGATGAGCGACGCTGCATGTAAAAGTTGAAATTCTTTTAACTTGACACAACATCTTTAAAACGCGGCGCTCTGAGGCGCTGCAAAAGAAGCGAGCGTAACAGTCATACAAGTCCGTCTAGCACGTTTACATAGAAAAACAATGGAAAAGTAGCGCATTGGAATAGAAAAATGCGTTCTTTGTGAACGGCCCCTAACAATGCATGTTGACCGTTGACGGGCCAGCACCGCATCATCACGAAAGTTTAAGCCTTGCCATTTTAAATATTAAAGTGCAAGAAGATGCGAAAGGGAACTCAATTCATTACTCACACGCTGTGTGGGAAGTTGTGCATAATCTGAAGCACGCGCCCAGAACGCTGCGTCTCAGACAGCGTGCGAATACTGAATTAAGTTCTTTTTCACGTCGTCTTGCGCTTGAACGGACAAATTCACACATAAACAATGTCTGAAAAATGTCTGTCTCGGCGAGTATCCTAGCAAACAGTCAGTTATGGCTTAAGTGAACGTAAAGAGTAGAGAAAGACAACATGTGTAACAGTATATTGGATCCGTGCATTAGTCTTAAAGTGACAGCAGCCTAATATTTCTGCTGTCTGTGTTTTTAATGTTAATCAAAGGATGAAGAAAAAATCAGTCACTGCTCATGACTGAATAACTTTTGCAACTTTAATAAGGATTAATCTGTTTAATTTATACAGTGAAGTCTATCCAGTGTTATTTTACATTTGATTACTTTATTCAATGTCTCTGAAAACACTGTTACGTTTTAAATTTATATTCGTTAGACTAGTAGTTTTAGCTGTGGTGTATTGAAATTGTAATAGAGAATCGTGAATTTTCACTGGTATCTAAAATATTGGTGTCGAAACTGCCTGTTTTTGCAAAAACAGTTTCATGGCTGGTAAAAAACATTTATGGCCAGTATATTTTCTTAAGTCAGCGGACATAGGCATGTGTGGCAAAAAGTTAGTTTTAGGCCCTGCGTGCAGGTGTTAAAGCCAATCAGAATCCATCCTGCTCTAACGAGCTCGAGCATTTAAAGCGGCAGACGACAAAACTAAGACGGAACGATGTTGTCCGCTGGTGTGGACGCTAACTAATATAGTTATCGTTGGTGTGAACGGGCCTTAAGTCTTTAAGTTTCATTACCGTTTATACAAAAAAGGGAAACTTAGGAATACATTTGTACTGTAATGTAAACATGGACCATGTCACATAAACTGCAGTGAATTCTAAACAAAAAGAAAATTTACAAAAGAAACAGTGTGTTTAGGTCATTATTTTATGAGTGACAAAGTGTGTTGGGTGAAACCTTAGCTAGTGTTATTTTGAGACGTGTATGAAGTGTTTTGGTAGTTTTAGTGCATTGTGGATGTGAAATTAACAGCTGAAAGCTGGTTAGGACAACTGTGTGAAGAGTTTTGAAAACATAACCAAACTAAGTATTGATAAATGTGTCCTAGTGATTGTAAAAAGACTTTGTGACAAAAGGTGTTCTGTAAAATGCTACCACTACAAAAGCAAAACAACTTTCTCCCTCGCAAGAGCCTGTAGTCCATCAGTTATCTGGCCATGTTGGGAAAAGCATACAAACATACGACTTGTGCAATTTGTATACAAGAGAGCGCACTGCACACTTGACTTGACTATCTATTTCTAGTGTGATAACAGAACCAGAAGTAACTTCTCTTTCTTGATTTGGTGCCATTTTGGCACAAAATTGTATTAAAGGTACACTATTGTAAGTGGTTAAAAAACAAAACTGCATGCACTTTTTGCAGAAGAACATTGTTTTGGTTGTGCTTCGTTTTATTACGTTTTATTATTTTGCCAGCAGACTCTCCTCTGTTCGGCGGTGTGGTGGGAAATCGAGTCCCCCCCAGGAATATTGGGTCTCCTTTAGGACCCCGAGTGATCCCAATGGTTCAACTGACTTTTAATGGGTAGTATTTTTAGTGCCTGATTATAATTCCTGCAAAATCATGTTATGATTCAAATCATTTAAAATGCCTCATAATGACCATTAATGTCTTTAAAATGACATGGATCATATACTAGCGTATAACTGAAGCTATAGATTGTGAAATCAAGCATTTCTCGTTCTTGTACTATGCATACATCTTCCCGATTAGCCTCCAATATCTATTTCTAGTTTGTTTTATTATGCAATACATAGACATTCATTTTATATTTCAAGCATGTTGCTTGTGCACTTAATGTAATAAACATCATACAATAGTGAAATAGGTTATAATTAGTCAAGACATCATGATAACAACTTTTTATCAGGCATTACTGGCTGAGACCTGATTCCTAGGGGGGACTCGATTTCTCACGACACCGGAACAACTTTTCTCTATTTACGGATATGTCGAGACACGAGTAATTGATGCATGTACGCAATTTTCCCCGAAAACCATCCCATCAGGTCTAAAATATAAGCACTTATAACAGGCTAAAATAGTGTTCATTTTGAACAAAAAAATCACTAACGTTAACTAAAGTGTTGCAATTAAATGCATTTTTGATCACATTTCCAGTTCGTTCATCACACTGTAAATGCAAAGTCAAGTCAAACACTTTGCATTGTGGGAAACAACATTGTGCGCAGTGTGCTCTGTTGTACAGAATACATTCTGCAGAAATAGTATGCGTAGTATGCTATACTCTATCCAAGCTACGCTCCTCAACTACCACACGACCGACACTTCAGTCTTGACAACCCTTTCAAATATTCCACATGATTTCTGTGCACTGTGCACTTACTTCAAAACATTTAAATGATCACTTCAATCTACTGCATATTACATTTTTAAAGTCAAATATTCTAAATGATACTTTCAGCAAGTATACATTGACACATATTATATATGCTCTTTTCGGAAGAATGTAAAGTCAAATATAATCTGTTTTGATTGACCCACAGTTTTTGGCTCAGCCGCTGTCCGTCTGTCTAGCAGCTTCATAAACCAAACCTCATTCAGTAGCTGTTGCTCACAACACCCGAGTCCTCAGGTCAAAGCAGGACGGTCTGAGACCGAAGCGTCAAGTGCACTAACATATTGACTTGTTTTTTTAATCTCAATCTCTCGTTCTATTTTACTCTACATTGCTCAAAACATAGAAAAGGGCAAAAACAACATTCAGGTGATACAGTACGTTCTGAGTTGAAATGAATACACGTCCTCCGCCGCTGCTTTGGGCAATAGAGCAGGAGGGTTGAGCTCTCCTCTGTCCCGCACTCCAAACATACTGCATACAAGTACGCCAACACGAATGCAAACAAGCTCGTCGCTTTCTGAAATGTGCCAAAATGCAGTTCATAACACAACGCTCAATGCATTCTGAGCATGTTAGTTATTTATATCTAGCATTCAAACGTTTGGGGTCAGTACATTTTTTTTTAAAGACATCTTATCCTTTTATAAGACTTTTTTGATATGTTATTCTTTTATAAGGTTTTTATTCAGCAAGGACGCATTAAATTGGTCAAAAGTGACCGTAGAGACATTTATAATGTTATATTCCTAATAAATGCTGTTCTTTTGCAACTCTGCAACAAAGTATCATGGTTTCTACAAAAATAAAAACTGTTTTCAACATTGCTAATAATCAGAAATGTGTCTTGAGCAGCAAATCAGCATATTAGAATGATTTCTGAAAGATCATATGACACTGAAGGTGCTGAAAAATCTTTTTAAACTTTTTAACATTTTACAAAAGAGAAGTTATTTTAAATTAATCTCCTCCCCCATCATGGGTGGACACACCCCCTACTGCTGATTGGCTCACTTGCTCGCCTCCCCATTCATGAGTGGACACGCCCCCTACTGCTGATTGGCTCACTCTATCTCCTCCCCCATCATGAGTGGACACGCCCCCTACTGCTGATTGGCTCACTCTCTCTCCTCCCCATCATGAGTGGACACGCCCCATACTGCTGATTGGCTCACTCTCTCTCCTCCCCATCATGAGTGGACACGCCCGCTTCTGCTGACTGGCTCTCTCTCCTCCCCATCATGAGTGGACACGCCCATATTGCTGATTGGGTCACTCTCCTCCCCATCATGAGTGGACACGCCCCTTCTGCTGACTGGCTCTCTCTCCTCCCCATCATGAGTGGACACACCCCCTACTGCTGACTGACTCTCTCTCCTCCCCCAACATGAGTGGACACGCCCCCTTCTGCTGACTGGCTCTCTCTCCTCCCCCAACATGAGTGGACACGCCCCCTACTGCTGATTGGCTTACTCTCTCCTCCATCATGAGTGGACACGCCCCCTATTGCTGATTGGCTCACTCTCTCCCCTCCCTCATCATGAATGAATAAATTACATTTTAACATATTTTACAAAAGAGAACAGCTGTTTTAAATTGTAATAATATTCCACAATTTTTACTGTATTTTAAATCAAATAAATGCAGCCTTGGTGAGATAAGAGACAATGCAAAATCTTACCAACCCCAAATATTTTGAACGCTAGCATATCCGACTCATTAGTTATGCACATCTCTGTACTTGTGTAGAGTATGTTTCTGGCCTTCCAGTCCAATAAACAAACGGCATAAACCCTCTCGAGACTGGCACTAGGATTTGGTCCTAAAACGTGACGGTGTGTTGCATCTAAGCACCATGCGAGATCTCGTCTCGTAACTCTTGTTTTGATTGTTTGAATGCCGCAGAGCACAGAAGATGCTGATAACAAGGATATTCTTCGATATAAGATGGTGATTTATTAATAGCCTGAACCCTCACGCCAGTAAAAAGAGAGTCTGAACTGTTTACGCCTGTTCCCCCTTAAACCCCTGAGTGCTAAGTTTCCTCTCGGCTACTGACTTGCGGCCAGCTCATCTGCACTAACCAGCCCTCAACCAGCTGATAAGGCTCATAACTACCTGCCCTCAACCCAAACACCCGCCCTAGACAAGCAGGGCATCCTTGGACAGTCCTCGGAAGCGGTTTAGTTTTTGGATTGTACTGAATGCTATTGTAATCGGGGCTTTACGGGTTTTAGTCAGATCTCCGTCGACTCGATCCTCTCCAGCCGGGTTGGAACCGGCCAAGGCGGGGCGAGTTGGTGCAGCTCCGGCAGCTTCTTCTCCTCCGCCGGCGGGGTCGGAGAGGTGAGCGATATGGATACGGAAACGGGCGCTTCCGGCAAGGCCAGAGCCGGCGTGGACATCTGGGCTCCCAGCTTGTCCACGCGCTCCTCCAGTGCCTGGTTCTTCTGCAGCATCTCCACGTAGCTGAGCTGCAGCTGCGCCTGGTACTTCAGCACACGCTCTTTTTCGTCCTGCCAGGTTTGGCGCTCCTGGGCGAAAGTGAGCGCTTGTCGCTCGCGCTGCTGCCGCTCCAGACGCAGCTCGCCCTGCAGACGTTCCAACTGCCGCCGCAGGTCACCTGACTCCTGCCACTGGACCTTGGAGTCATCGCTCTGCAGCGTGAGCAGGCGGTCGGGCGCCGGGAGGGACGTGGCCGTCTCCGGAGGGGACAGAAGATGCTCTCGGCTCCGGGACGCCACCAGCTGCCCCATATCAGACAGGCTGGGCTCGCTGGCACGACTGGAGCTACTGCTGAGTTCACTGAGGGCCTTTTTCAGACGTGTGACCTCCGTCTCAAAAGCGCTTAGCTTGTCCCGCAGCACTGTGACCTGTAGAAAAGGTCAAATATACAGACAGCATATCAAGTAGGGCTGCATGATTTGGGGAAAATATCTATTTGTGATGTTTCTGATAAAAATAGCAATTCTGAGAATTTGAAATCAACCCAAACGCACCCCTCCCTACATTGCTCCGCCCTCAAATGCACGAACACGCAATGCAAGAGTGAAATGAACGACAAGGAAGAACAAAAAATGAACATGCAGTACACAAGAGTATAGACAAACAACTTCAACCGTGGCGTCTGTCTCTCCGACACTGGAAAGTTTTTCTAATATTAATGCGGGTCCTAAAGCTCTGGCCTGATCATAACCCTTCTGATTTTCCTCTGAGCTTTTCTTTTTTTGTAATGTCTCTCATCCATTTCTCTTTCTACAGTCTTTCTTAAAATCTCCCTCTTGCTCACTCTCTCTCCTTCCTTATGAGTGGACACGCCCCCTACTGATGATTGGCTCTCTCTCTCCTCCCCCCATCATGAGTGGACACACCCCCTACTGATGATTGGCTCACTCTCTCCTCCCCATCACGATTGAACACGCCCCCTACTGCTGATTGTCTCTCTCTCCTCCCCCATCATGAGTGGACACACCCCCTACTGCTGATTGGCTCACTCTCCCCCCCCCCCATGAGTGGACACACCCCCTACTGATGATTGGCTCACTCTCCTCCTCTATCATGAGTGGACACGCCCCCTACTGATGATTGGCTCACTCTCTCCTCCCCATCACGATTGAACACGCCCCCTACTGCTGATTGTCTCTCTCTCCTCCCCCATCATGAGTGGACACACCCCCTACTGCTGATTGACGCAGTCTCCTCCTCCATCATGAGTGGACATGCCCCCTACTGATGATTGGCTCACTCTCTCCTCCCCCATCACAATTGGACACACCCACTACTGCTGATTGGCTCACTCTCCCCCCCCCCCATGAGTGGACACACCCCCTACTGATGATTCACTCACTCTCCTCCTCCATCACGAGAGGACACACCTTCTACTGCTGATTGGCTCACTCTCTCTCCTCCCCCATCATGAGTGGACACGCCCCCTACTGCTGATTGGCTCACTCTCTCCTGCCTCATAATGAGTGGACACGCCTTCTACTGCTGATTGGCTCACTCTCTCTCCTCCCCCATCATGAGTGGACACACCCCCTACTGCTGATTGCCTCACTCTTTTTTATATATATTTTTTATTTTATTATTACTAAATACAATTTTTACACAAAATAAGAAATGTTATAGTAATATTTCACTGCAAAATAAAAAATCTAATATTTAAGAAAAATAATATTATAATATTCATTATAATAATTTGATTAACTGTAAAATTGCAATACTAATATTTAGTGATAATAAAATGATTATATAATTTGTCTTAATTTTTAATTTTACAGTAAAATATTACAATAGTAATATTTCTTATTTTGTTTAATTATTATTTAGTAATAATAATTAATTTTTTTCCCCAAATCATGCAGCGAGAAAACAGATTTATTATTTACTCGTTTTCCCGTCCTGACATTATTTAATTGGCTTCTCATCATGCTATAAAGAAGATCTGAATGATGTCACTTCCTGTGTCTCAATTTTAAGGAACATTCCATTTAAAAAAATTAAAAAATTAATCAGCAACATTGAAGATGTGGTGCATAGCTAAATATTATGATTTTGATCATTAAAAAAGTAATAATTTTTGTCGTACAATGAATTCAATTCAGCATTTAAATGTGTTAAATGTATTGTTAATTGTCAGATACAGTCGAGAAGGTCAAGACCCCTGAGTGACTCATTTTAAAGAATCATTCAATACTGAATCAGACTGAACTAGTCACACTGTTCACAATGTTGTGTCTGTTGATGTCCAGTCTTTCTCTCACATCACATTCAGACTGCAGACTTGCTTAAAACCATATCCTTCTCTATTCTCAAACCACATCTCAGCCACTGACAGAGAAACACGGAGCCGCAGCGTCTGTACCTCTGCCAGCATGGTCTGCAGTTCGGCCTCGCAGCGCTCCAGCTCCAGGGTCTTGGTGCAGAAGGACTCTTTGAGGCTGATCTCGGCCTCCTCTCTCTCTCTCAGCTGACCGTTGAGATCTTTCAGCTGGCCTCGCAGTGCCACCATCTCTCCGGCGCGCTGCGTCACCTCGCCCTGACTCTCCCGCAGCTGCTGCTTCAGCAGAGAGATCTCGCCCGCCTTCTGACACACCTGCAGACAGACAAGTATATACTTCTGTGCTGTCTGACCCGGGGCCGCTTCTGGGGGTCAGTGGCTAAAGACGCCCTGACCTGTGCTCTCCTGTTATTTACATCAAATGACTCAAAATAATTGTTTTTGCAAGCAAGCTAATGAAAAGATACTCTAAATAAGAAACTAAAACTGCCAGTAGGTGGCAGCAAAACGTCTAAATGAGTAAGTCATTGTTTTGATTATTTTACCTGACAATGACCTGTGACTTCAGAAGAGACTGACTGACTGACTGACCTCCCACTTGGTCTCCTCCAGTCTGGGCAGGATATCGGCCTGCTCCTTCCTGAAGTCCAAGCACTTCTTCTCCAGCTCCTCTCTCTGGGCGAGCAGCAGCGTCATCTCGTCCTGCAGCCGGCGTTTGTCCTGCTGCAGGCGGCTGATCTGGGCCTGTAGGGCCTGCTGGGAGCGCTGGGCCCGTCGGGTCACCTGCTGCAGCCGCCCGGCGTAGTTCTGCCTCAGATCCTCCATCTCATGCTCCCACACGCGCTGCTTCTCCTCGAACACCTGCACGATGGCAGCCTCGCTCTGGTCCAGGTTACGTCGCATGTGAATCACCTGTGAGGAGGGCGAGACGGCCGAAAAACACAGTCTTCACACATGATTTCAGGCATTGCTGCATTCTCATGTATCAGATATTGCAATTCATAATAATAACCATAAAAATAGCTGTTTTATTAATAATCAAACAATATTTCCCTGCTAAACAACAGGGCATTTCCAGGTGAAAATGTTCCAATTATGATTAGAGAAACTTACTTTCACACTTTTGTTTTGATATGAATGTATTTCAAAAAGTCATATGCAATGAAGAGATAAAAAAATAAAAAATATTCAATGGTCTATGCAAAAGTAAATCCTTTTTTTAATGAATAATATTAAATAAAAAAAACAATGGGGTACGCAAAATAAAATAAAATAAAAATAAATAAACCAATGGTGTATACAAATTCAATAAATAAATACATAAATAAATAAAAATATCCAATGGAGTATGCAAATTAAATAAATTAAATAATTAAATAAATATCCAATGGTGTTTG
>RJVU01007700.1:3938943-3966625 GCA_003731715.1 Anabarilius grahami | reverse complement strand
TTGAGTAAAAAACGTTTTTTACAACTTACCAGATCGTCCGACCTCCTCACTCACTTAAAGCAAGATCCTTTTTATTCCTGTTTCTATAAAAGTACGAAGATGTAATGTACAGTGACAATGATTTTGTCCTCCATTGTTGTTTCGGATTTCTGCCTCCGCTCGCTACGCCGTAATCACGTCACTACTAGAACAAGCTCCTGATTGGTTAACGTGCCGCAAATTTTCGTCAAAGTTCAGATTTTTCAACTTGCGCGATTCGCCCGAAACGCTCAATTCGCGCCGCGCCATTCGCGCGAATAGCGCCGCAGGATGTCTATTCGTGTCTTTGCATTGACAACATTTAAATCACTCGTGCTTAACGCTTCATTCGCGTCTGGCGTGAACGCACCATTACAACCGGTTCAAACCGGAGTCGACACTGATGGAGAGACTCAGGAAGAACTTTTAGAATGAAACTGGACGTTTCTGAATGGTTAGTGGATAAATGTATGTAGTTGCTGTGGAGTTGATTCAACTCATCCACTAGCATGTGCCGTCATGTTCATCTTTTGTGTTGAATTGACCCTCGTTTGTGAAGCAGTCCGGCGTAAAATGACGGCATGTCAACAACACTCTACTACAACAACTCTTCCTCTTCTCTAAAGCAGCCCAACGTGGCCCCGCCCCCTTTGTTGAGTGTTCTCGGGGGTGCGGTTTATGTAAATTTTGTGATTTGTGATGTCACCAACCCGGAAAGAACTTCGTTGTAGTCTCTACCAGCCTTAAAAAGTGATTTCTGTAAAAGAAAATATCTCCCTTTGCATTGAACTTTGAGCGTCGTAACTTTGCAGATGTTCAAACAGCAACATTACACACTAACTAAAGTTAAAAAAGTCAAATCATAATCAACCACCCCTTTAAAGGATACAACATTATAGAAACTTTAGAGTAAGAAGCGCGTGTGTACCTGTGCATGCTCGAGTTTTCCAGAGACGGGCAGGATGTTGGGCGGGTTGTGATTATCGGGTTTGGCTTTGCTCTTGTCCTTGTGCTGCGGCGGAGCTTGACGGGTGCCGTTCTTGTCGTTGTTCAGCACGATGTTGTTCCCGCACAAGTCCAGACTCTCTCCGCGCCGGTGTCCCTCCCTCCGCGCCCCGTTGGCGAACACCGCGTTGGTCACCAGCCTCTCGCCGTTGACCGTCTGCTGCCGGTTGCCGTTGTGCGGCGGGGCATGATTGCGAGCGTAATCCCTCTCGTCGGCCGAGACGCCCTTGGTCTTGGTGCTCGGGCCGGGGATGCGGTCGGCGCTGAAGCTGCGGTCGTCCAGGCGGCGGCGGGCTGTGGCGGGAGGCGGTGCGGCCGCCAGGGGGCCGTTAGGGGTGGTGCGGGTGCCCACGCTGCGCATCGTGATGGGCCGCTGACTGGAGGCCCCGCTCCCTACGCTGCCCATGCCAGGAGCCTCGAGCGCTTCACTCCGCCGCCCACAGCGCCAGCACACAGGGGCATGAAGGGGAAGTGAGTCGGGTCACACACACACACACTGCAACACAACAGACCAGCAGACGTTAGCATTTACATGCGCGGACCCCCCAATAAGATTTTTGAAAGAAGTCTCTTCTGCTCACCAAAGCGGCATTGGATATTATTTTGTTTACATACTATTATGTTACATTATTATGTTCACTTTATTACTGTAATATTTTAAATGTATTATTATTTATTTCATTTTCTTAAAATCAATTTATGCGTTATTTTATTCAAATTATTTATTCATTCATTTAGTTTTATCTTATTTTTATCCTGTATTTATTTGAAAGACTTTAGACTTTTCCACAGACCCCAGTTTGAAAACCCCTGAACTGAAGGACGCAACATACGTGGCTTCATTTACAATATTGCTTTTTTTTAAAGTGTAATATACTACATTTCAATTGCAATATAATAATTGAAATATTAAGTGCAAAATGTTGCACTTAAAAAATGAAATGTTTCTTGTTTGAATTAGCACATTGCTATCATGTTTTAACATGTTAACATTAACATTGCTAGCATGTTTATAGCATGAATTAGCATATTGTTAGCATGTTTAGCATATTGCTGTTAACATGATTTACCATGATAGATTGACAGACAGAATTTTTTATTCATGTTAACATGATTTAACACACTGTTAGCATGTTTTAACATGTTGTAGCATGTTTCTAACATGAATTAGCACATTGCTAGGATTTATTAGCATGTTGCTAGCATTATTTAACAAGTCTGCTAGCATGTTTCTAGCATGCATTAGCATATTGTTAGCATTTTTAGCATATTGTTAACATGATAGATAGACAGAATTTTTTATTCATGTTAACATGATTTAACACACTGTTAGCATGTTTTAACATGTTGCTAGCATTTTTCTAACATGATTTAGCACATTGCTCGTATGTTTTTAACATGAATCAGCATATTGCTATCATGTTGTAGCACGTTGCTAACATGATTTAACACATTGGTAACATGTTTTATCATTTTTCTAACATGAATTAGCACATTGCAAGCATGTATTAGCACATTGCAAGCATGTATTAGCACTTTGCTAACATTATTTAACAAGTCTGCTAGCATGTTTCTAGCATGCATTAGCATATTGTTAACATGTTTTAAGATGTTGGTAGCATGATTTATCATGATGGATAGATAGATAAGATTTTTTTAACATGTTAATGTTTTAACCCACTGTTAGCATGATTTAGCACATTGTTAGCATGTTTTAACATGTTTGCTAAACTTGATTTAACATATTGCTAGCATGTTTCTAGCATTAATCAGCATATTGTTAGCATTTTTAAACATGTTGCTAGCATTTTTCTAACATGAATTACCACATTACTAGCATGTTTCTAGCATGAATTAGCACATTGTTAACATTTTAACATGTTGTTAACATGATTTAGCATTTTGCTAGCATGTTTCTAGCATTAATTAGCATGTTGTTAGCATGTTTTAACACATTGCTAGCATGATTTACCATGATAGATAGTAAGATATATATATATAGAGAGAGAGAGATAGGATTTTTGAACATGTTAATGTTTTAACCCACTGTTAGCATCATTTAGCAAATTGCTAGCATGTTTCTAGCATTAATTAGCATGTTGTTAGCATGTTTTAACATGTTGCTATCATTTTTCTAACATGAATTACCAAATTACTAGCATTTTTCTAACATGAATTACACATTGTTAACATTTTAACATGTTGTTAACATGATTTAGCATATATTGCTAGCATGTTTCTAGCATTAATTAGCATGTTGTTAGCATTTTTTAACACATTGCTAGCATGATTTACCATGATAGATAGTAAGATATATATATAGAGAGAGAGAGATAGGATTTTTTTATATGTTAATGTTTTAACCCACTGTTAGCATTATTTAGCAAATTGCTAGCATGTTTCTAGCATTAATTAGCATATTGTTAGCATGTTTAAACATGTTGCTAGCATTTTTCTAACATGAATTACCACATTACTAGCATGTTTCTAGTATGAATTACACATTGTTAACATTTTAACATGTTGTTAACATGATTTAGCATATATTGCTAGCATGTTTCTAGCATTAATTAGCATGTTGTTAGCATGTTTTAACACACTGCTAGCATGATTTACCATGATAGATAGTAAGATATATATATATATATAGAGAGAGAGATAGGATTTTTTAACATGTTAATGTTTTAACCCACTGTTAGCATTAATTAGCATATTGTTAGCATGTTTCTAGCATTAATTAGCATGTTGTTAGCATGTTTTAACACACTGCTAGCATGATTTACCATGATAGATAGTAAGATATATATATATAGAGAGAGAGAGAGAGATAGGATTTTTTAACATGTTAATGTTTTAACCCACTGTTAACATTATTTAACAAATTGCTAGCATGTTTCTAGCATTAATTAGCATATTACTAGCATGTTTCTAGTATGAATTACACATTGTTAACATGTTTCAGCATGTTGCTAACATGATTTACCATGATAGATAGACAAATAGACAGATAGATAGATAGATAGATAGATAGATAGATAGATAGATAGATATGACGTTTTAACATGTTTTAACACATTGTTATCCTGTTTTGGCATGTTGCTAGCATGATTCTAACATGAATTAGCACATTGCTAACATGTTTTAGCTGAAAGCTCTAGAAGGAGATGCATTTTAGTCTCAGAAGAAAAAGAGTAGTAGTTCTCACAGTTCAAGACAAAGGAAATAAAGGTGTAAATAAACGACATACGTGCGTCCCTTGAGAATTAAAAGCAGAGCTTCCTCCTCATGTTTAACGTTGATCAGACCTCTCAAAAACACGACTGCAAGTTCTCATGCCAAGAAATGAAAGAAAAAGCCTGTAAAGAAGAGCTTCTCCAGGCGAGTCTCGTGAAGCGCATGTAAACATCAACACGGATCTGTTTTAGTGAAACTGAACCCTGATTAAGATGATATCTGGAGTTAAACATTAATCAATCTGACCTGATTCTAATGTGTGATTGTGTCTCTTAATCCAGCAAAACAAGAAGCGTTTACATTCACCCAAAAACCATCATTTACTCACCCTCAAGTTGTTCCAATCCTGTATGAATTTCTTAGATATTATGAAGAACGTCGGGAACCAAACACTGACTTTGACATAGTATTTTATTCTCCATACTATTGAAGTCATTGGGGCCCATCAAATGTTTGTGCTACAAAAATATCTTCTTTTGTGTTCAGCAGAAGAAAGAAACTCATACAGGTTTGGAACAACTTGAGGGAGAGTAAATGATGACAGAATATTCATTTTTGGGTGAACTATCCCTTTAAAGGGTTAGTTCACCCAAAAATGGAAATTCTGTCATTAATGACTCGCCCTCGTGTCGTTCCACACCCGTCAGACCTCCGTTCATCTTCAGAACACAGTTTAAGATATTTTAGATTTAGTCCGAGAGCTTTCTGTCCCTCCATTGAAAGTGTTTGTACGGTGCACTGTCCATGTCCAGAAAGATAATAAAACATCATCAAAGTAGTCCATGTGACATCAGTGGGTTAGTTAGAAGTTTTTGAAGCATCAAATACATTTTGGTCCAAAAATAACAAAAACTACGACTTTATTCAGCATTGTCTTCTCTTCCAGGATCCTTTCCATTGAATTGATTCCATTGAATCCTTTCATCTGTCGGCGTTGGTAATGCACTTTTACGTCGTTGTTTTTGGCGATTAGGACATCCGCGACATGCACACTTACGCACCATTTAAAAAAAATATAGCAATACCAAAATACAAACAATGTAGAATAGCTTGAATACAGCGTGCGTCTCCCTCAGACTGTAAACGAAGCTCGGGCGCACCGGATAACACGTCAGCAGCGTCACTGCGGATGAACAACAGACCCGGAAGAGAAGACAATGCTGAATAAAGTCGTAGTTTTTGTTATTTTTGGACCAAAATGTATTTTCGATGCTTCAAAAGCTTCTAACTAACCCACTGATGTCACATGGACTACTTTGATGATGTTTTATTATCTTTCTGGACATGGACAGTGCACCGTACAAACACTTTCAATGGAGGGACAGAAAGCTCTCGGACTAAATCTAAAATATCTTAAACTGTGTTCTGAAGATGAACGGAGGTCTGACGGGTGTGGAACGACATGAGGGCGAGTCATTAATGACATAATTTCCATTTTTGGGTGAACTAACCCTTTAATGTGACACATCTGTTTTTTTAAAAGACAGATGATAAAATCACTGTAAAATTTTCAATTCTGGTCTTGGTTTTTTTTCTGCAATTCGTGTGATATTTATGTCAGTCAAACTGAACGTGCATCGTGCTTGATTTGCTCTTAGTCTTGGAGCGTGAATCATAAGATCATTAATGAATGAAGAGTCTAGAGCTATAAAATGAATTTGAAACAACTCAGATCATTTGATGAGAAATGTTTGATATCCCTGACGTTTGATACCATCATTTTACTTCTTTGCAAGGGTAAAATTATGGAAGCTTTTTTCCGCCACTAAATAGAAAAGGTAATTGCGACTTTTGTCACTCGCAATTCTGACTTTATATCTCGCAATTCTGACTTTATATCACGCAATTCTGACTTTATATCACGCAATTCTGACTTTATATCTCGCAATTCTGACTTTATATCACGCAATTCTGACTTTATCTCGCAAGTCTGACTTTATCAAGCAAGTCTGACTTTATATCATGCAATTCTGATTTTATATCTCTCAATTCTGACTTCATATCTCGCAATTCTGACTTCATATCACGCAATTCTGACTTAATATCACATAATTCTGACTTCATAACTCGCAATTCTGACTATCTCGCAAGTCTGACTTTATCATGCAAGTCTGACTTTAAATCTCGTAATTCTGACTTTATAACTTGCAATTCTGACTTTATATCTCGCAATTCTGACTTTATATCACGCAATTCTGACTTTATATCTCGCAATTCTGACTTCATATCACGTAATTCTGACTTCATAACTCGCAATTCTGACTTTATAACTCGCAATTCTGACTTTATAACTCGCAATTCTGACTTCATATCACGTAATTCTGACTTCATAACTCGCAATTCTGACTTTATAACTCGCAATTCTGACTTTATCAAGCAAGTCTGACTTTATCAAGCAATTCTGACCTTATATCTCGCAATTCTGACTTCATATCTCGCAATTCTGATTTTATATCTCGCAATTCTGACTTTATATCACGCAATTCTGATTTTATATCACTCAATTCTGACTTTATATCTCGCAATTCTGACCTTATATCTCGCAATTCTGACTTCATAACTCGCAATTCTGACTTTATAACTCGCAAGTCTGACTTTATCAAGCAAGTCTGACTTTATATCTCGCAATTCTGGCTTTATATCTCGCAATTCTGATTTTATATCTCGCAATTCTGACTTTATATCACGCAATTCTGACTTTATATCTCGCAATTCTGACTTCATATCACGTAATTCTGACTTCATAACTCGCAATTCTGACTTTATAACTCGCAAGTCTGACTTTATATCACGCAATTCTGGCTTTATAACACAGTTCTGATTTATATCACGCTATTCTGACTTTATATCTCGCAATTCTGATAAAAAGTAGCAATTACCTTTTTATTTCATGGCGGAAACAAGCTTCCATTTAAAATAGTGTCGCAGGCAATGAACAGTGTAAGAATACAGCAACAAATCAACATTAAAAATAACTGCTCAGTTACTCTCATGCACATGACAGTACAGTAATGGAATCATATATGGATATTAAACCATAGTAGGCTATTCACACAACCCTACAACGGCACTTGGAAGAATACCATAGTTGCATGTCCAACATTATTGTTTTTGTAAAGGCACACAATGTGCACATGCTGTACTATTTCATAAACTATCATAGCAATCTCAAGGAGTCTTCCGTCAGCTGTAGCAGTGCAGTAGCATCACTGGTCCAGCAGAGCTTCCATTACTGGATCAGATCAGCACTGGCACGTGCCTCTACTACCCGCTCCGCCACAGTCACTCACTCACTGGCATTACATCATCGCTCACATGCTTCATACACATCTGAGTGCACTTAAATACTGTCATAATCACCCTGATGCACTGTTCAATAATCACCGCATAAGCGCATCACTGCTTACTAAACACATACGATGGCACAAATGCGTAAATGCGATGCGTAAATGTAAACATGCATCAGACACCGCAAAGAAAACACACACAAGATTGACAGTAAAAACAGGAGATGGAGGCCTGTACACAAACAGCCCTCGTGCTCAAAAAAATACGCATCTTCACCTTTCGAAGCGGCTCGTGCAACCGGACATGATCTATTGACAAGCATCAGTGAACGGGCCTAGTGATGCTACTAACCAGTTACCAACAGATGCACGGACGCATTCAGTAGTCTGCGCTTATCATAACATCATAAATCGCTGTATGCCTCCATTTAACGATGGATGCAGTGGTGCTACAGCAGCATCAGCAGCACAATGGAGATCCAGCGTTCACCTGACTAAACAGCATCGCTTTCCCTCTCTCACATTACATAATGCTCATGCAAAAATGATGCATCACTGCATCCGCATCCCTCCATAACAACAGCAGCATCCAGCGCGCGTCACTCCAGCGTCTCTCCATCACTCACACATACTCACTGTCTCACCGCGGATCCGTCCGTCAGTCCGTCTGTCTGTCCGTTCGGATGCTGCTCTGCCGTTGCGAACGCGATGCGATGCGATGCGCTGCGCTGTCGCTGACGCCCGCGACGGAGATGAAGTGCGCGCGCGCGAGAAAGGCAGCGAGCGAGCGAGCGGCGCGCATCAGCTGAGAGACACACCCACCTGCGCCCCGCCCCTTTTGGAGGCGGGAAGACACGCCCCCTTCTTGCATATCATCAACTGATTTGTAACATCATAATATAACATCAAACTCTGCGAGAGGGAACTAAATAAACAAATAAGAATAAATTAAATAAGTAAAGAAAATAGATTACTTATAATAAATAAATGAATGCATTAAAATAAAATTAAATAAACTACATTTAACTGCATTGTAATAGCGATTAGAAAAAATATATTAATAGAAACTAATTCTAGATTTATAATTTTGTGCGAACCTTATTTCTTAGAATCCCCCTGTAGTCAATTATTTCATCCCTTAAAACTCGTCTTTGATCACCAAAATTACATATTTTTAGTTTTTTTTCCTGTGAAAAGAACAGTTTTCATGCCTTAAAATAGCTTGAATGTAAATCTTAAAGGAGCACTCCACTTTTTTTTGAAAAATAGGCTCATTTTCCAACTCCCCTAGAGTTAAACAGTTGAGTTTTACCGTTTTCGAATCCATTCAGACGATCTCCGGGTCTGGCCGTACCACTTTTAGCATAGCTTAGCATAGTGCATTGAATCTGATTAGACCGTTAGCATCACGCTCAAAAATGACCAAAGTGTTTAGATTTTTTTTCCTATTTAAAACTTGACTCATCTGTAGTTACATCATGTACTAAGACCGACGGAAAATGAAAAGTTGCAATTTTCTAGGCCGATATAGGAACTATACTCTTATTCCGGATCTATGAATATGCTAATTAGCTCCGCCTCCAATTCACTAGGTCAACTTACTGAGGTAAACGCTGCACAAATGGCATCTTATATATCAGGGTTGAGGTTAAGCGCCTGAACCAGCTCCCTGACAGCAACATAGTGTCGGGCCAGATCCGGCCCACATCTGGTCTGCGTGTAATCCACATGTACCAGATGTGGGCCGGATCTGGGCCACACTATGCTGCTGTCTGGGTAGTCAAGGATTACTAGAAAACTACAGGTGCACCTGATCTAAATCAAAGACTATATAGAAAGACGGTTCACTCCTATTAGTTAAATGGGAGAAACTGCAATGCGCAATATGACGGAATACGTCCCGCCTTCTAAGTAAAAGAGCCAATCGCTGATTGATAAAGTCATTGCATCACTGCAGCTGCCGTTAGAAGCTCCGGATCCCATGGAAACCTGAGACTCGCGCTTAGGACTGCACATGCGTAGCCTGAAAAATAATATTTTTTAACGCTATTTGAGCATAAGAAACAACATTTATGGGACAGATCGTGTCAGATTTTGTGGCTGATTTTAAATATGTCATTTAATTGTGAGTTCATCAAGCAGTTTTTGAGTTTTCAGGATTCCCTCATTTAAATAGACGCCCGAATAGCTGCCAGGAGGCATTGAAAAATAGACTTCTAATTCTTAATGCCAAAACAGTTGAAATAATCATATTAATTGTGTGCAATTAATTACAATATGTTAACATTAGTTAATGCACTGTGAACGAACATCAATTGTATCTTAAATAACATTAAAAAAGATTAATAAATGCTGTGAAAATATATTGCTCATGTTAACAGCACTTTTCATTAGTAAGATAAAGGAAATAAAGTGAGATGGTTGCATTATCTTCATTTTAAATGTTCAAAGATTTGCATTTATTAACTTTTTCAGGCATAAATAACATAATCAGAATGAATATTCCACTAATGGACATGATATATGCATGCAATGCTTTAAAAACAAACCCATAAAACATCCGAGATGAAGATTGCTCATACATCAGCTCATAATACATATTATCAGTGCAAATATTGGTCCGCAGGCTAACAATTTTCCTTCAATTCCACATCATTTCTACTTATACTGTTGAGCTCAGCTTTAGTGTTAATCATGGTTTAACATGCACAACTCACACAGAAATACTAGACAACACAAAACTAATCATGTCACATTATAATAAACCCCTCTGCGTTCTTTTCTCCATTCACAAATTCATCGGTGACACCAACAACTTCTCAAGGTTACTATGGCGATGGTCTCCATCCAACTGGAGCACAAGCTGGTGTCATGTGACGGCGGGTGGCGATGCAGCGCTGACGGAGAGCGAGTCTAATTAGAGCGAGAACTGAGAAATTAAGGCACAGACTTCCCATGATTCCACTGTTATTGGACAAGAAATCATGAAGATATGACCTTTTCTTTAAATGCAATGGCTTCACCAGACGTGAACGAAAATGGTATATTTTCTCTTTAGACAAGGTGTGTGTTTATACCTTTTTAAATCACAGTGTTTATGTGCATTTTTAATGAATCTCACTTTCATAATAACACAAAGTAAATTTACTCACTCTCATGCTCTTGATCTCTATATGGTCTGTGCATTATATTGTGAACTTATATCATCACATTTAAGTCATTATTCGCTTATAATCTTCCCCTCGATGAGAAGAATGAAAGGTTTGTATAACATGAGGGCGAGTAAATGAAAGAATTTCCATTTTGGGTTGAATGATTACTTCAAAGGAAAGACATCGTAATTCCAGTAAAATAATAGAATATCAAAACGACAAATGGAGAAAAATTGTACAATATTATTCTGTTTAAAAGAGGGAAATACAAATACAGTATGAGGAAAATCCTCATATGTTGGCTAGAAAACGTAAAGCTTATATGTTGATGTTTCATAGAGGAGCTGGTGATTTAAAGGGACAGTTCACCCAAAAATAAAAATCCTATCATTTACTCATCTTCAAGTTGTTCCAAACCTCTATGAGTTTCTTTATTCTGTTGAACACAGAAGACAATATTTTGAAGAATGTCGGTAACTAAACAGTTGTTGGTCCCTATTGACTTCCATAGTACTTTGTTTTGTTTTTCATACTATGGAAGTCAATGGGGACCAACAACTTTTTGGCTACCAACATTCTTCAAAATATCTTCCTTTATGTTTAACAGAACAAAGAAGTTCAGACAGGTTCGGAACAACTTGAGAGTGAGACGCAAATGTAATATATGTACATATACTAATTTTACAATGGGTATTTCATATACGGAATAAACCTATAGAAAATCATACTGCATGTTTTCATATATCTGTTCTGTATATACAAATGAGGCATATATTGTTCACACATATGGTCTTGTCATACAGTATCATAAAAATCATTTAAATATATGTATATATAATAATTCTACTATGGGACTTTCTGTATCAGTGCGTAAATGATGGAATAATTTTAATTTTTTGGTGTAAGTATCCCTTTACAGCTCTAAAATATCTTTTTAGAAATGTCACATTACAAAATAAAAGTTCTTGCAGGAAGCTGAAGGCACACTGAGGATCAATTACTAGTTTATCTATAGAAATCATGCCACTGATCGCCAAAAGATGAAAAACAGCCCTGAATATCTTAGTTTTCACACTTGACTTGTTTTTACAAACTCAGAAAAAAAAAAAAAAACGTTCACATTGTATGTGGATTAGAAAGTGGACTCTGATCTGAATGCGGATCGGGTCTCAGTTGTTTAGAACCTGGTTAACTAGTTTTATATTAATTCTTCTTATTTATGAATAAGTTGAATATTAAATATGATTATAAAGGATAAAGGCCGCTGAGATGGTCTGAGTTCATTTGGAGCGTTCACATTTAATTGTAAACTGCTCTCAAACCCCTGAAACAAGCCGAGTGTGACTTTAGTGGTTTCTGTATTTGGTCCGAAAGTAGAAAACACCTGCACAGAAAACGAGTTTTACTGCATGAAGGATCTCATGCTGCCTTCTTCAAGTCATGTCGGGATCATCATACTTACAGAAAAACTACATTTCCCATAATTCTGGAAGCATTAATGACACGCATCCTTTGCTCTTCATTATAAATATGTAGTCCAGTCATGAAACTCTACATGCAAACACATCATTACCACATGGCACAAGCTGATTGGCCTCTGCTGATCCTGCATCCTTGCTTGCTCAACAGTCTGGTTCAGTGTTTTCTGTAATCTAGTTCCTCTGAACCCCTCCACCTCCCCAGCTCCACCTGCCTAGATCTGCTACAGGATTGATGTATGTCAATTTATGCAGCAGTGACCAAAATCATATATTATGAACATGATTTCTGAACTCGTAAGTAGGATCTTTCCGGCAGGACTTGAAGGCAGCAGCATATTAGTGGTAATAATAGTAGTTGTGCTCTTCTCTTTGGTTCCTGCAGCAAACTGAATTTGAACTGAAGTAGCAAACAGGATACAGAATTGTAAATTTAATTTAATATTGTTCAGGTGGAATAAACTTCCTGCACTGTATATACACTGTATTCTCTTGTTATTTATTTTTAAACTGTGCAAAAATAAAAATCAAATCATAAAGTAAAATTAAAATGGAATGAAATTCAAATAAATTCATTAAGACATTTCATTTTTCACTATGAATTACCCATAAACATGTTTACATCACAAAATTTACGTTATTTTTAAGAAACATTAGATGATGCGACTAAAATCTGAAATGCTGCATTTTTAGAATGTATTTAATTCATATAAAACTTAAAAAGTCACATAAAAATGTCTGAATGGCATTCACTGCTAATGTGAATCTTGTTCAATTTAGCCAAATTAAATTTGATTTTATGGATTATTATGGTAGACGACTTCATTTACCAGAATATGAAATTTCAAAATACAAATTTGTTTGGTGCTGCATGACAAAAGTTTGCTAATTGCTTTAACAACAATTAGAGAAAAATGCCAATTTAATTCAGAAAAATGTGCTCTACGTAGAAGCAAACAATTATAATTTAGTCCAAATTAATTATGTTTTATCGAAAAATATGTTTCGGGCTTATTATAGTAAACTGAAACTTTAAAATGAAAAAGAAGAATTTTTTTTTTGCTTAAAATAAAATAAATGTTATTTAAATAAATAAAATATAAAAAACTTATTTCAGCAACAGTTGTTGCTGTTTGTTGTTGTTTAAACTTGATTAACTGAAATAACTAAAACTGAAATAAAAATCAGACATTTAAAAAAATTCGTAAAGAAAATGACAACAAAAATAAATACAATAAAAACAAATTAAAAATATGAATAAAAACTATAATACTATCTCAATTATTTACTTTTGTGACTGTTTTGGAATTCTTTGAACTGTGACTCAGTAAATAAATAGTTCCTGTCATTCCAATTCTACATCCTGTGTGACCAAATCAATTCAAATTCACACTCATGAACTGAATTTCCTAAATTCTGAATTTTGCCCGGTCTCCATGTGCTCCACTTGTTTCCTGTCATAAGAAATAAAGTGCATAAATCAAGTGAACCTCTGTCGTCTTTACTCCTCCCTCTCAGCTCCACCAATCAAAGGCTCCGTATCACTGTCCTCTCCATCCACGCTCAGGTAGTCACATGACCTAACGGGTTCTGACCGACCCTTGAGGGCGAAACCGCACGCCGTGAAAGAGAAGATCAGGCCCAACATCTCGATGAAAAAGCTTTCTCCTGGGAACAGGCAAAGTACCGGGCTGCTTTCGGCGCGCTGTTTCCCTCGCAGCAGGTTGTGTTCGATCACACACATACAGGCCGCACACACTCCCACCACCGCCACACAGCTGACCGCTGCGAGAAATGAGAGAAAACATACATTAGTAATAGAAATACCTCAGATGAGTGAAGTTTGACTTCATTCTTTACATTATATAAACAAAAACTGTTCTTAAGGATAAATACTTATTAAAGACACTTCTGGCAAGTGGTTTTCCAACAAGAAACCAATGGCTAGGGAATGTAAATGAAATATACTTTCATATACTTTCTGGTAGGGACTACAACGAGATCACTAACCCTAAAATTTACATAAACCCCGCCCCCGAGAACACTCAACAAAGGGGGCGGGGCCATGTTGGGCTGCTTTAGAGAAGAGGAAGAGTTGTTGTAGTAGAGTGTTGTTGACATGCTGTCATTTTACACCGGACTGCTTCACAAACGAGGGTCAATTCAACACAAAAGATGAACATGACGACACATGCTAGTGGATGAGTTGAATCAACTCCACAGCAACTACATAAATGTATCCACTAACCATTCAGAAACGTCCAGTTTCATTCTAAAAGTTGTAACTTCTTCCTGAGTCTCTCCATCAGTGTCGACTCCGGTTTGAACAATGTAAGGCTGAACACCGTTACTGACAATCCTCATTTTGGCTGCGTGAGATTCTCCAGCTTTGTTGTTGTTGAGCTGTTAAAGCTCTGCCCTCTTCTGGAAAGGGGGCGGGAGCAGCAGCTCATTTGCATTTAAAGGGACACACACAAAAACGCTGTGTTTTTGCTCACACCCAAATAGGTGCAAATTTGACAAGCTATAATAAATGATCTGTGGGGTATTTTGAGCTGAAACTTCACAGACACATTCTGGAGACACCAGAGACTTATATTACATCTTGTGAAAGGGGCATAATATGTGACCCATGACCTTTTGTTTTCTGTTTTAAATTAATAAAAAGTAATAGCAGAGACTAATATCACACTACCATACCATTTATGAACAGAAGACATGAATGTCCTACAGCATTTGCCATAATGTGCAATATTATACAGTGGGTACGGAAAGTATTCAGACCCCCTTAAATTTTTCACTCTTTGTTATATTGCAGGCATTTGCTAAAATCATTTAAGTTCATTTTTTTCCTCATTAATGTACACACAGCACCCCATATTGACAGAAAAACACAGAATTGTTGACATTTTTGCAGATTTATTAAAAAAGAAAAACTGAAATATCACATGGTCCTAAGTATTCAGACCCTTTGCTCAGTATTTAGTAGAAGCACCTTTTGATCTAATACAGCCATGAGTCTTTTTGGGAAAGATGCAACAAGTTTTTCACACCTGGATTTGGGGATCCTCTGCCATTCCTCCTTGCAGATCCTCTCCAGCTCTGTCAGGTTGGATGGTAAACGTTGGTGGACAGCCATTTTTAGGTCTCTCCAGAGATGCTCAATTGGGTTTAAGTCAGGGCTCTGGCTGGGCCATTCAAGAACAGTCACGGAGTTGTTGTGAAGCCACTCCTTCGTTATTTTAGCTGTGTGCTTAGGGTCATTGTCTTGTTGGAAGGTAAACCTTCGGCCCAGTCTGAGGTCCTGAGCACTCTGGAGAAGGTTTTTGTCCAGGATATCCCTGTACTTTCCGCATTCATCTTTCCCTCGATTGCAACCAGTCGTCCTGTCCCTGCAGCTGAAAAACACCCCCACAGCATGATGCTGCCACCACCATGCTTCACTGTTGGGACTGTATTGGACAGGTGATGAGCAGTGCCTGGTTTTCTCCACACATACCGCTTAGAATTAAGGCCAAAAAGTTCTATCTTGGTCTCATCAGACCAGAGAATCTTATTTCTCACCATCTTGGAGTCCTTCAGGTGTTTTTTAGCAAACTCCATGCGGGCTTTCATGTGTCTTGCACTGAGGAGAGGCTTCCGTCGGGCCACTCTGCCATAAAGCCCCGACTGGTGGAGGGCTGCAGTGATGGTTGACTTTCTACAACTTTCTCCCATCTCCCGACTGCATCTCTGGAGCTCAGCCACAGTGATCTTTGGGTTCTTCTTTACCTCTCTCACCAAGGCTCTTCTCCCCCGATAGCTCAGTTTGGCCGGACGGCCAGCTCTAGGAAGGGTTCTGGTCGTCCCAAACGTCTTCCATTTAAGGATTATGGAGGCCACTGTGCTCTTAGGAACCTTAAGTGCAGCAGAAATTTTTTTGTAACCTTGGCCAGATCTGTGCCTTGCCACAATTCTGTCTCTGAGCTCTTCAGGCAGTTCCTTTGACCTCATGATTCTCATTTGCTCTGACATGCACTGTGAGCTGTAAGGTCTTATATAGACAGGTGTGTGGCTTTCCTAATCAAGTCCAATCAGTATAATCAAACACAGCTGGACTCAAATGAAGGTGTAGAACCATCTCAAGGATGATCAGAAGAAATGGACAGCACCTGAGTTAAATATATGAGTGTCACAGCAAAGGGTCTGAATACTTAGGACCATGTGATATTTCAGTTTTTCTTTTTTAATAAATCTGCAAAAATGTCAACAATTCTGTGTTTTTCTGTCAATATGGGGTGCTGTGTGTACATTAATGAGGAAAAAAAATGAACTTAAATGATTTTAGCAAATGGCTGCAATATAACAAAGAGTGAAACATTTAAGGGGGTCTGAATACTTTCCGTACCCACTGTATATCCAAACTACCAGAAGTAAAGACATTTTTACACACAAATTGTGTGCAACTGAACACTGAAAATTATGATATCTGAAACAATGATATCACGGTTTAATGCAGGGATTCCCAAAAGGGATTAAATCATAAAAGTGTAAAGTGTAAAAACAGTCAAAATAAAACACTTACTAAAAAAGGTGAAATATTTGATTTGATAGCTGCATGTTATGTAAACACTGACTTCAGAGAACCGTGAACATGCAAACGTGTTATTAAATTATTGAAGTTAACCTAAAATCTCACAGCTGACAAAAAAGTTTGGGAATCCCTGATTTAAAGGATTTAGTTCACTTCAGAATTGAAAATTTGCTGATAATTTACTCTCCTCCATGTCATCCAAGATGTTCATGTCTTTCTTTCTTCAGTCCAAAAGAAATAAAGGTTTTTGAGGAAAACATTCCAGGATTTTTCTCCATATAGTGGACTTCACCGGGTTGAAGGTCCAAATGTCAGTTTCAGTGCAGCTTCAAAGAGCTCTACATGATCCCAGACGAGGAATAAGAGTCTTATCTAGAGAAACCATCGGACATTTTCTAAAAAAAAAAAAAGCAAATTATTTACTTTTTAACCATAAATGCTCATCTTGCACTGCTCTGTGGCGCGCCACGCATGACGTAATCACGTGACGTAGGCAGAAGAATCGATCCAGTGTTTACAAACAGGGTTCCCACTCTAAGCCAAATGTCAATATGCCTGAATTTTCCCTGACTTTCACTGACTAAAAAGCTGAATTTCCATGACCTATAATGAACGGAAAAACAGGCCGACAAAAATCAGCCTCAGACAGTATACCCGTGTCCTAACCAGACTTGACAAAGCTACAAGATGACAAAATCAATCATAAATCACAGCCAATCATAACAGCGTGTGGGCGGGCTCTGTTCGCAGCTAAACATGAAAACCAAACGAAATTAAACGAAACAAAAATAAACCATAAAACATTATTCAAAATACATACTCAGTGACTGATTCAATCTTTGTCATGAAATAAACTTGTTTGAGCTTTGCTTAATATTAAAATGTTTTGAGCTTGAATATCATTTTGCATGACTTTAAAAGCCACTATGAGAGCAAAGAAACAAGAACGTTCAAACTGTGAGTAATAAATACTTTTCTTTGTGCATTTATGTCCTTGTTCCCTCTTTATGACCTGAACTATTAGCTGCAAAATCCCAGAAATATAGAAACCATTTCAAAAATAGAATCATTTGTCGTGTCGCGGCTGGTTAGGACAGTCTTTAAAGTGGTCATTTTGTAGCCAAAGCTCTTGAAATTTACATTTTCCTGCATGTTTGCCTTAGTTAACAGGTACAGGTGACTGCATTTGAGCGGGAAGGGAATAAAATGCAGCTGAAAAATAGCCTAACCATAACAATACGCAAAACACGTGAAACAACGCAATAAAAATAAATGGAAACTAAAATTTAAAGCGACAAACAAAAATCCCTGATATTCCATGACTTGGACAAAAAATATATATATATAGAATTCCCTGACTTTCAATGTCTGGAATAGAACTTTTAAAATTCCATGATATTCCAGAAATTCCATGACCCGTTGGAAAAGACTAAGTCAAACGACCTTTACAAAAAAAAGGTAAAACAACGATGTTGGACGATTTTGAAGTTGGAGGAGAAAATGAGATCTACCGCGGTACTTCCACCTTTCCAACATGATTACGTCATGCGTGGCGCATCACAGAGCAGTGCAAGACGAGCATTTGTGGTTAAAAAGTATATAAATGTTTATTTTTTTTAGAAAATGACCGATGGTTTCTCTAGATGAGACTCTTATTCCTCGTCTGGGATCATGTAGAGCTCTTTGAAGCTGCACTGAAACTGACATTTGGACCTTCAACCCGTTGAACCCCAGTGAAGTCCACTATATGGAGAAAAATCCTGGAATGTTTTCCTTAATTTCTTTTCCACTGAAGAAAGAAAGACATGAACATCTTGGATGACATGAGGGTGAGTAAATTATCAGGAAATTTTTATTCTGAACTGAACTAATCCTATCAGTAATTAACTAACGAACTTACTAACAATTATCACTATAGTTCCTCAAAAGGCATGTTGTAGAAGCAAAATAGATCAAAATTAAGCAGTGTTAGTAAAAACAACGGTTTAATTCAGCGCACCTGTCGAGACGTGCAGTGATGTCACCAGCTTCGCGTGAGTGGCAGCTGCTCCCAGGAAATCCAGCAGGAAAGAGGAGCTGGACAACAGGACGGCGCTGTAGCAGAGAGCGACCAGCGAGTACAGCAGCCACATTCCCCATCCGTGCAAACCGCCCAGCGGACCTACAGAACCAAACAAAACAACTGAATGATTTGTTTCACAATCAGCGAGAGTTCTTCTCTATATCAGTGTTTCTGAACTCCATCTTGTGTTTTATTCACAATACTCCTCATTTAAATAATTAATGCGCAGAATAAAGGGGCGGGGCCTGGTTGAGTTAGTTAGTAGTGTGTTGAAACTGGCAGTTATGGTAAGGGGCGGGACATTTCCCAAACACCAATCACAACACACCGCTCCAGCCGACCAATCAGAGCACATTGTGCTTTTCAGAAGGAGGGGCTTCATAGAGACAGGAACTAAACAGAGCGTTACTGACAGACTGGGAAGAGAGGAGCTGCAACAATGGAGAATATGAGGAAAATAATCAACATTCAATCTAGTAGAGCACAAAAACAACATCAAAACTTTGAGAAAGGGCCTTTTTAACCCTTATGTGTTGTTGGGGATGTTGTTTTCATCCACTATGGGGTGTTTTTGAGTCTTAATTTGGCCACAACTTTCTCTGTTTCAGCAAATGGAATGATTTTTGGTGACAAATCTTATTTTGACACATATTTTGGGAAAATGCTTTGAAAATTTTCAAAACCTCAAAAATACACTGTGGGCAAATTCACTACCCTTATGTTATGTTCGTAGATGCAAACATCCACTAAATTAAACTGCTGTAAAACAGTATCAGATAAATATTTTTTTCACATTTTTTTGCATAAATCTGTTAATCAACCTCAGTCCTGATCAAAACTACTAAATGTTTTTTTAAAAATCCAGGATTTTTACTCTTTTATTGCCAAGTTTATAAATGATGTCACTGATTTTGGGAAAAAAAACACAATAAATGACTCATTTTCAATATAAAAAGTGATTGTGGACTGGATTTTTTTTTACCTTTTATCACAGTCTTTAGTAACAACACTGGCTTTGATGCATTGTTAGTTTTTGTGCAGCATCAGATTTTAATTTTTTCTCCCTCATTTACTGTTCGTGGCTGTTTTTGCCCCATTGACTTCCATTATAACAACATTTTTTGATTGCAAAGCCATGACACCATATAATCCATGCATTCTTGATTGATGGTGGTTTTCCCTGTTGGGAAGAGGTAAAATTTGTCATTTTTACAGTTGATCACCAGGTGGCACCATTAACCCTTTAGATAGGCCTGTGCAAAAAAAAAGCTTAGTTTCTGGCTTTTTAATTTTTTCACGAGAAAAAATTAAAATCTGATGCTGCACAAAAACTAACAATGCATCAAAACCAATGTTGTTACTAATCTTTCACATGCCCAAGACTGTGATAAAAGGTAAAAAAAAAATCCAGTCCACAATCACTTTTTATATTGAAAATGAGTCATTTATTGTGTTTTTTTCCCAAAATCAGTGACATAATTTATAAACTTGGCAATAAAAGAGTAAAAATCCTGGATTTTTTTAAAAACATTTAGTAGTTTTGATCAGGACTGAGGCTGATTAATAGATTTATTCAAAAAAATTTGAAAAAAAATTATTTGATACAGTTTAATTTAGTGGATGTTTTCATCCCCGAACATAACGAAAGGGTAGTGAATTTGAACAATACACAAGGGTTCAAATAATGCATGAATCAAACCTGTGTCGGTGCGGTTCTGATAGGCGTGCATGGTGAAGGCCACCCCGTAGATGAGTTTGCTGTTCGGATCAGAACAGTTTTGGACCTGGATCCAGTTGGGGTCGGCGATAGACGTGCACAGCGACACCAGAGTGAAGCACTGGCACACGGCCGCAGGGGTCAACGCCAGGGTCATGCTGGTCTGAGGAACACGTGCAATTAAAAGATGGATTTGTGTAGAAACAATTCAAAGCAAAAATGCATATCTCACCTTTATACACAGACTTCAGATGTTTTTGCGCACTTTGAGCTTTTATGGTTCCTCATAAACAGAGTAACTTTGGAGAAAGAACAATGAAACATCAGCAATATTTACTGTGACACAAAAACACACCGGGGCTAGTTGTCACACTATTTACTCCGGCGAATATTTTTTATAGTTATTTTCTAAACCTTAAAGTGTCTCTGTATATATATTATACCCACTGTTTTGGCCAACAAAAAATATAATTAATAAATTGTACACAATCACAACACCACGTGACAAGCTGCACTGAGGTACAGATCACGTGACAACAAGCCCCGGTCTCCACTGTTACTCAGATCTCCTTAAAAATGATATTAAGCATCACAAACCATTCGGGAATAACAAAACTAAAACAAAGACGATCTTTAGATAATAATACTGACAGAGTTTCCTCGTGACGTCACTGAATGAAACGATGTTTCTCACCTTGACGGCAGAAGAGTCGCTCGTGACATTATAACCGCTATAATGTGAAACACATTCGCGTCGATGTCATCCTGGAGCAGAATAAAGATGAACAAACTGTCTACATTATAAACTCTGATCGCGTTATTTGAGTATCCAGCACTTAAAGGCTCATCGCGGCGGTTTAAAACACGGAACGAATCAACATGAAAGTCTGTGAAGGACACTGCGCATGCGCGGCTCAGTTCTGCTCTCACAGCGCCCTCTGGAGGCTCGACGCACACATGCCACACATTACATGAACATGATTGACATCTGTGACTCAAAATCCTTTTGATTTGATTTGATTTTTTTCATGTTTTTGCTAATGTACCCGCTGGCATTATTTTTAAATATTTAAAGCCAATAAAAAAAATAAATAAAAGAGTAAATAGGAAAGCTGTGCTTCAGGGAAATCTGGGAATTAGAGTCACAAGCCAAACAACCAGCAAACAACTATAATTCCTGCCAGGAATAAAGCAGTCCTCTCATGCTTTCTACTTCTCATACGATTACGCTGGAGTGAATCAAAATCACAGAGGAAAATACAGCTAGTTTATAGAAAAATAAGCAATAAAGAAACAATTTTACATTTCTGTTTATATTGTCATTTCAATAAAACCAACTGTAGTTTTGTGCTTTTTGCCCTTTTATTTGTCAGGACAGTTCCATGACTTCAGATGATTTACAAATCATTTAATAGATGTTACACTGACAAAAATCATCTCACTTGAGCCTCACTAGAAAAATATACTATGAAAAACAAAACCCCACAGTGATCAGATTTAAAATTCCCTCATGTTTTCAGTTTTTCACGACTGAGAACCCTGTTTGAAATGTGTTTAATGAAATAAAATCTCCTTCTCAGCCACAGAAAATGATGTCTATGTGGTGAAATAAGGGGAATTGGGTCAGGAAATATCACTGTCCTGTAGGATGGGTCTGTATGGAAGCTTCTTTCTGCCACGGAATAAAAAAAGTGACTTTTTATCTCGCAATTCTGACTTTATTTCTCGCAATTCCGAGTTTATGATTCATAATTCAGACTTTTTTTCTCAGAGTTGCGAGATGTAAACTAGGATTTGTGAGAAAAGAGTCAGAATTGAATGAGATATAACCTCGGAATTTAGAGGTAAAGTCAAGAAATTCGGAATTCTGAGAAAAAGGTCCGAATTGTGATACATAAACTCGGAATTCTGGGAAATAAAGTCTGAATTGTGATACATAAACTTGGAATTCTGGGAAATAAAGTCAGAATTGTGATACGTAAACTCGGAATTCTGGGAAATAAAGTCAGAAATGTAAGATATTAACTCGGCATTCAAAGAAAAAAAGTCTGAATTGTGATACGTAAACTCGGAATTCTGAGAAAAAAAGTCTGAATTGCGATACATAAACTCGGAATTCTGGGAAATAAAGTCAGAAATGTGATACATAAACTCAGAATTCTGGGAAATAATGTATCACAATTCTGACTTTTTTCCTCAGAATTCCAAGTTTAAGTCAGAAATGCAAGATATTAACTCGGAATTCTGAGAAAAAAAGTCTGAATTGTGATACATAAACTCGGAATTCTGGGAAATAAAGTCTGAATTGTTATACATAAACTCAGAATTCTGGGAAATAATGTATCACAATTCTGACTTTTTTCCCTCAGAATTCCAAGTTTAAGTCAGAAATGCAAGATATTAACTCGGAATTCTGAGAAAAAAAGTCAGAATTCTGGGAAATAAAGTCAGAATTGTGATACATAAACTCGGAATTCTGGGAAATAAAGTCAGAAATGTGATACATAAACTTGGAATTCTGGGAAATAAAGTCAGAATTGTGATACATAAACTCGGAATTCTGGGAAATAAAGTCTGAATTGTGATACATAAACTCAGAATTCTGGGAAATGCATCACAATTCTGACTTTTTTTTCCTCAGAATTCCAAGTCTAAGTCAGAAATGCAAGATATTAACTCGGAATTCTGAGAAAAAAAGTCAGAATTGTGATACATAAACTCGGAATTCTGGGAAATAAAGTCAGAAATGTAAGATATTAACTCGGCATTCAAAGAAAAAAAAGTCAGAATTGTGATACATAAACTCAGAATTCTGGGAAATAATGTATCACAATTCTGACTTTATTTCCCAGAATTCTGAGTTTATGTATCACAATTCTGACTTTTTTTCTCAGAATTCTGAGTTTAAGTCAGAAATGCAAGATATTAACTCGGAATTCTGAGAAAAAAAAGTCTGAATTGTGATACATAAACTCAGAATTCTGGGAAATAAAGTCAGAAACGTGAGACAAATTTGGAAATCTGCGCGGAAAAGTCAGAAATGTGAGATTTAATCTTGGAATTCTGAGAAAAAAAAAGTCAGAAATGCAAGATATAATCTCGGAATTCTCAGGGAAAAAGTCAGAAATGCGAAATATATACTTGGAATTCTGGGAAATAAAGTCAGAAATGTGAGATATAATCTCAGAATTCTGAGAAAAAAGTTAAAAATGCAAGATATAATCTCGGAATTCTCAGGGGGAAAAGTCTGAACAGCTATATAATCTCGGAATTATGAGAAATAAAGTCAGAATTGTTGCAGTTTCCTTTTTTTATTTTTTTTATTTCATGGTGGAAGCTTCCATAAATTACATCCCACTTTATATACAAGTCCTCGTAATGAGAAGAAAAACACTTTAGGTTGAAGTTCATGTGCTGCTCTGGATCTCGGGCGTGAGGTTGATGAGGGTGTTACTGGCTTGAGCGAGTTCAGAGATGGACACTCTTCCTCTCTGCTCGATGAACTGAGCCACAGCGTTCAGCTCCTCCGGCGTGATGAAGATAAACTTCCCTCGGTCATCGATCACTCCTAGAGAAACACACCACAATATTCTGACAAGAGTTCATCTTCAATCAGAATCTCTTCTCTGATGATGAGGGCGGGGCAACCTGTCACTCACATGAGATCCACCAATAGCAAACCACAACCATCCAATCAATTCCCCACAGACAAAATCAAGCCCCGCCCTACATTTGTTCTTGTTTGAGAAGCGTTTCACTCAGATATACGCCACAATAGAGAAGAAAAGACTAGCGTTTGAGGTTGAGGAATTGCTGTAATGGTGTAAAGTGTGTGTTTTGCATCAGAATGAAGTCACACACCTGTGAGGGAACCGTCCGCGATCAGATCCTGCAGTCTGGCAATAGCATCCTGACATGAAGAAACACATTTTAAAAATCACCTCAAAGAGCTCAGATGCGTTCAGACGTCAACACTGTTGAGGTCTGCGATGAACACTGACCTGTGTGCGCATGCCAAAGTGGGACGCCAAGTCCTCCAGCAAAACCACTTTGGATTTCTGAGTAGGAAAGTGCCATGAATTAAAAAATATAAAAAAACGACACATTAAAAGCAAGTCACAAGGAAAAACTTGGTTACATGAAGAAGATGTTCATCAGATCAACACCTTTGAATTGATTAATTTAATCAGAATGTCTGAACTATCTGTTTTAAAATATTCGTTTGCTGTTTTTTGCATCACGTTCCAAATAAAAAGAGGCAATTATAATAAAATATATTTCATGTTACCTTGATGTACTGGATGAACTCTTGCAGCAGGTTGCGAGACTGAAAAACACAAAATAACTTTAAAATCCTCTGGATTTTGCTTCACAATTAGACAATTGTTTTGTTATACAAGATTTAAGAAATGTTATGTTGAAATATGCAAATGAGACATTTTGTCATTAAATATGCAGTAATTTGCATATATTTCCATTAGAAAAATGTCAGATTCATAATTCTTTGATTTTGTTGACATTTTAGAGTTAAAGTTTTTGAATTTCTCTTTTCAAATCACTGCATACATCAGAAATACTGTCAACAGACATGTAAAAATATATGTTTTTAGGAGCAAAATGTTGTATAAATCAGGTGAATGATATATGAACAAACCTTCAGATTATACACTACCGTCCCAAAGTTTGGGGTCAGTAAGATTTTTTAATGTTTTACTGTTCTGCTCACCAAGCCTGCATTTATTTGATTAAAAATACAAACAAAAACAGTAATATTGTGAAATATTATTCCAATGTAAATCAGCTGTTTTCTATGTGAATATATAGTAAAGTGTAATTTATTCCTGTGATCAAAGCTGAATTTTCAGCATCATTACTCCAGTCTTCAGTGTCACATGATCCTTCAGAAATCATTCTAATATGATGATTTGCAGCTCAAGAAACATTTATGATTATTATCAATGTTGAAAAGTGTACACATTTTTTTCAAAATTCTTCGATGAATAGAAAGTTCAAAAGAACAGCATTTATTTAAAATAGAAGATTTTCTAACATTATAATTGTCTTTACTGTAACTTTTGATCAGTTTAACTCATCCTTGATGAATAAAAGTATTGATAATTTTATTTCTATCCCCCAAAAATAAAATTAAAATTCTTACTGGCCCCAAACTTTTGAACGGTCGTGTTTAATGTTACAAAAGATTGAGATTTCAGACAAATGCTGTTCTTTTGAACTTTCTATTCATCATAGCATCATGAAATAAAAATGTAAATAACTGTTTTCAACATTGATGATAATAATGAATGTTTATTGAGCATCAAATCATCATATTAGAATGATTTCTGAAGGATCATGTGACACTGAAGACTGGAGTAATGATGCTGAAAATTCAGCTTTGATCACAGGAATAAATTACACTTTACTGTATATTCACATAGAAAACAGCTGATTTAAATTGGAATAATATTTCACAATATTACTGTTTTTGTTTGTATTTTTAATCAAATAAATGCAGGCTTGGTGAGCAGAAGATACTTCTTTTAAAACATAAAAAAAAATCTTACTGACCCCAAACTTTTGAACGGTAGTGTAGATATGAACAAAACTGTAAATTTTGGTGTGTGATTTAAAGATTTATGACTTTACAGATGTGGATTGAGATTGAAATCGACAGACGCAAATAAAGTGCAATAAAATAAACACTTAAATGTGTATGTTTTATGTTTTCTTTCCACTAGTCTGAAAGAAGACGTGTTATGGAAGCAAAATTGCTTGAGCAGTGCATGAAAAACAATGGGAAAAAACATGACAAGAGAAATCTAATTTTCCTTGATCTTTTGACATATTAGAGGTCTTTGTACCATTAAAACATCCTGCAAGTCTTATAGCTTAAAATGTCCTCATTTTTAACAAAGCTTTTATTTAAATAAGCTTCATTTAAATATTGCAGGATTTGTGATGTCACACAGGCAAACACATTTGCATATTCCCGCCTCCAGAGCAAGACATCGACCAATAGTTACACATCATAACTATTTAAAACGAATAAATTCAGACAGAATGAGGGTTGAAAATAATCATTTTTCCACATATATATTAGATTTTTTGCGCAAAAAACCTCAAGGAACGTATTAAAATAAAAAAATAATGAACTTCGCAACAAATGTAACAACTTCCTCTGCAGGTGCGCAGTGTTACACTGTCGCTCCCCTCACAAAATAACTTTAATGTAATCCAGTGGATTTTGAGACGCACCTCTTGTTCGTCGGGATCGTCTGCCTCTCCCTGATCCTCGATCACGAACGACTCCTTCAGCCGCTGGTACTCCTCCTCCTCTCTCCTCTCCTGCTCCTCCTTGGCACGCTGCACCTCCTCCTCCTGCGGAAGAGACGAGTGTACAGGTTTAGAAACGTTCACTGTTATTGAAGCGGGAAAGTTGACCGTGTTTCACAGGAGTTTAACACTGATGCTCAATGCCATAATCTTGGAGATTAATAAATGACTGAAATAAAGTCATTTTATGTTTCATTTAAAGACAGTAAATGACACATGCATAACAACTAACAGCACTGATTACTAAAATAATTAGCAATCAACGCATTACTAACATTAACTAGCAATGAGAAGTACATTTGTTACAATATTATTAATCTTTGCTAATGTTAGTTAAAAAAATACATCAGTTCATTGTTAGTTCATGTTTGCTCAGGTCCATTAAAATAATAATATTAACAGACACAACTTTTGATTGTAATTATGTTTTAGTAAATGTTCAAACTGACATTAACTAAAATTAATAAATGCTTAAGAAATATTTTTCATTGTTAGTTCATATTAACTAATGTAGTTAAAAAAAATGGAACCTTATTGTGAAATTTTACCAAATAATTTGAATTTGATAAAAATAAATCTGTAATTTATGCATTACTATTAAATTATTATTGTAAATAATTTACTTATTTATTGTAATTTTTTTTATGTTAATATTTTTATTTATTTGTTAATTTTTACACAATTTTTTCTCTAAACTTTTCCACATTTGAAAACATGGAAAACATGGAAATGCTTTATTTACTTATTTATTTTAATCTTTTAATTATTACTTATTTATTTGAATATTTTTATTTTAATATAATTTATTTACTTATTTAATCTT
>RJVU01007700.1:3921287-3934953 GCA_003731715.1 Anabarilius grahami | reverse complement strand
TCTTTTATTTTATTTTAATCTTTTTAAATCTCTGTATTTTAATATAATTTATTTACTTATTTTAATCTTTTTTATTATTTGTTTTAATATAATCTATTTATTTATTTTAATCTTTTATTGTTTATTTAAATATTTATTTTAATATAATTTATTAATTTACTTATTTTAATCTTTTTTTATTATATTATTTATTAATTTGTACATTTCTAGGGGTTTCATGGAACTTTAAAACAAATTTAAAAAGAAAAATTTAACTGCTCAGGAATTATATTTATCGTGAAAACACTTAATGTTAAAAAAGTAAAATTTCTCTAAAAGTAAAAAAAACAAACAAAAACTTAATTTTCCAAATAATATGTTAATAATGAGCTTTGACTGCAGGAACATTCTGTGCTTTTCTCACACAGAATCAAACATGAAAATGTGTTTCTTCAGAAATGAAAACCACTAATTAATTTTATCTGAAGTATTTTAACCACGTAAATGAACTGGTCATATTCTTCAGACACCTTTGGTCCAGAATCAGAACGAGTTTAATGAGTGTTTGATCCACAATAACAACATTTAGTTATTAATCATCTGATTTTATGGATATTTTCACTCACCTTCTTCAGTCCGTCCGCGAACCTTCACAGCAAACACGATCAGAACCAGCAGAACAGTCGCAGCCACAACATACAGAACCACATCCATCTCAACTGTTGATAAATAAATTAAATTACTTCAAAACAGCTCTGCAGCTTCAGGAAGTTGACGTTGCTGTCTTAATCGCGCGTCACTTCCGTGAACAGCGCGACCCCTACAGGTGTGGCGGAACTTAAGAATAATGTAATAAATCGCAGAAATTATACTAGTTATATAATATTAATATATAATTAAATGAACCCATTAATCCATTCTCCAGTCCGCTCATTTAACATGTATATACACTACAAATTATTTATATAAAAAGTCCTGTTTATTATTTACATTTACATTTATGCATTTGGCAGACGCTTTTATCCAAAGCGACTTACATTGGATTATACATTTGTATCTTGAGTATGTGCAATCCCTGGGATCGAACCCATGACCTTGGCATTGCTAGTGCCATGCTCTAACCACTGAGCTACAGGAAAGCTATTATTGTAATATATAAATAATAAAATAAAATTTTTTGCTTTGTTTTTTAAATACATTGAATGTACATTTAAAAATGTACCATGTTAAAACATGGCTTAATTTAAAAGGTGCCCAATTTAAAAATGCTTTATTAAACTACACTAAATAATAATAATATTAAAGCTGCAAGCAGCATTTACCGGGGTTCAAGCAATTAAGGCCTTTCAGCACATAAAAAGGTATAATATTTTATTCAGCAAGCATGTAAACACTTAGATCATAGATGGAAAACACCATTTACAGCCAATAGAGGCAATTTAGCAAGGAAAAATATGTTTTTTTAAGGTTTTTTGACAGTTATAGCGCCACCTATTGCCTGATCTCCACCACTTTTTTTGGATGTCCTCAGAGTGTGTCCATACATGTGTGTGCCAATTTTGGTGAAAATATCTAATTTCGTTTTGAAGTTATAGACACATATATATGAGATCATAAAAAATGACCCATGAAAGACTTTGATTGGATTTTTTTGCCACTTATTATCAAAATTTTGACATTTGGGCTCTAACTTTTAGTAAACCAACTTATGTTCCGTGTTTCCTACGCTGGTTTCGTCTCGATCGGACTAATGGTTTCAAAGATATTCGCAAAAGTTTTTTAAGCGCTAAATCACAACGTCGCACAAACCATAAGCCCAAACCTGGCAAATCGTTGGACTCGACTAGCATGACTCCCATGAAAATAAGTCGACCACACCCAGTTATATACATTTTCAGCCAAAATCATTGAAAACATATGCTTTTTTAAAGCTTTTTAACAGTTATAGCGCCACCTATGGTCCGATCGCCATAAAAATTGGATGTGCTCAGTTAATTTCGTGAAGTTCCGAGTTTTCGTTTAGGATTTATAGGCTTTTGAGTATATTTTGCCACGCCCATTTTAGTTATAGCGATCCAAAGGGTTAACTTTTTTTGATAATTATGAGAATCCAGAGAATTATCCAGCACTGGTTTTGTTCAGATCGGGCAAAAAACCTCGGACTAGTTCGCAAAAGTAGTTTTTTTACATATTCGCGATATTTAATGAACGATTTGATTGACAGCATTGGTTCTTGAGGCAAAGTTGTTCAGCATGAGGAGATCTATCAAATGATATGCATATTGTGTGGATCTGTGAAACCACGATTACTGAGGCGTAAAACTCGTTAGCGCCAACTAGTGGCCGATTTCTTTCAAAATTCTTATAGACCTCTAGGCCTATGAGTCGATCATGCCCACCGAGTTTCGTTCCGATCTGCCTGCGTTAACCTGGTCTAATAGGTGCTCAAATTTCATTGGCCGATGGCGGGTATTTTTTTTTGTGATACGCCAATGTCCTCATAGACCATCATGCCATCAAGACACTGCATGCCAAATTTCAAGTCGATCGGACTAACGGTTGCGTACTTACAGCCGTTTTTGAGTTTTTTTCATGTTATAGCGCCACCAAGTGTCCAACCACATACTGTGACCAAAGTTTGAGCCCCTACACATGTGTAGCGAGTTTATTTCGTTCGCGAGTTATAGCCATTTTAGCACCACATCATACGTTTTGGCGGCCCTTAGCGACCGTGAATCGAAATTTCAACTTTTTTTTGATAATTATTATATCTCCAGAGAACATTTCTGCACTGGTTTGGTTCCGATCGGGCGAAAAACCTAGAACTAGTTCGCAAAAGTAGGTTTTGAACAGAATTCAAAATGGCGGAACATTTTCTCGGGCGGAAATAAAATCGGAGATATACATTTTGTCCGTTTTGAGCCACGGATTACAATGACTTGAGTCTACGACAAACGGTCTATGAGCGATTTTGAACTTTTGATTGCTGTAGCGCCACCTATTGGCCGATTGGGGTCATACTCTGTCAGCCGATCATCTGGCCAAGTTTCAAGTCTCGAGGCCTTTCGGTTTGGTCTGCATGATTCGTTTCACGGCGGAAGAAAAATAATAAAAATCCTTACAATTACAATAGTGTTTCAGCACTACGTGCTCCAACCCCTAACAATAAATATATGACAGTGACATAAAAAACATTAATATTACAAATAATATTTATTAATACTCTTTAAATTCATTTAAAAATCTATTGCAATTAATATTTCAGAAAATTCTGATATTACAATAGAAATGTGTGTTTGTTTAGGCACTGACGTCTATTTTAACTAATTTAATAGCTCAAAATTAAGATTATTCTACCAGTAAAATAAAAATAATAACATCAGAACAAAAAAAAAAATCTAAATTTGACTTTTTATTTATCAACACAGTAGCTGACAAACCTGTACTTGTTGAATGTGACTGGTTAACAATATTAAATGGTCAACAATAACAAATGAATTCAACAATAGTAAAACAACAGCATGACATCATTTCCTCCATTCATGTGGAGAACTCCTTCAGTGCCCAAGATTTAGTGGCGATTTCCTGTCGCAGTCTTGAATATTCCTCTGCAAGAGCCTCGAAATCCTTGCCGTAGATCTCAAAGGACGCCAGTTTGGACTCGACCGCCTGTTTGTCCATCTCTGAGCTCTTCAGATCGGCGTTGAGCTTCTCCCTGAAAACAATAACAGATGTATGTTACCAAAATTAATCCTATCTAATGTAATCGCTCATACAGTCAAGTAGGCATGTGACGGTATCAAATTTTCATGCTGCAATAATTGCTGAAGCTTTTATCACGGTATACGGTATTATCACGATATTGAAATAAGTTGCAAAAAAAAGTGTTGTCACAGTATAACAGGTTTAAGAACTTTTTCTTAAAACAAAAAGAACTCTGAATGTTTAAATACAATAATACAATACACAAAAAATATATAAAGTAACATTTTCAGACAGATTAAAGTGCAAAAGAATTAGGCTATAAAGAACAACAGGTAACACTTTACAATAAGGTCTCATTATTTAATGCATTAAGATTGAGCAATAGCTACATTCGTTACAGAAAGTATTATTTTTGTTAATGTTAGTTAAGAAATACAACTGATCATTGTTAGTTTTATCTTAGGTCCATTAAATAAGTTCTTTTGATTTTAGCAATGTTATTAAACACTAAGAAATTAACATTAAGAATAATTCATGCTTTAAGTATTTTTCATGGTCAGTTTGGTAATAATGAATTAACATGTTAACTAATGAAGCCGTACGTCTCAAAGTTTTACTGAACAATAACAAATAATCAGAACATATCTAATCATTAGGGCATGTTGTAGTCCAGATTAAAATATAAAAATGTTTAAGTTTGAAAATAAATAGCCTATTAAGTCTTTAAGTATTTGGTGCTGTGATGAACAACATTGAGATTACAAAAAACTGAATGGCTGTTTGAAGCATTTTAAAAACTTCACTAGCAAAGTTGCTTTGTTTACGGGTTTCCGGGGTAACCGCTGCATTTCTGCTGTTCCATCAGCGCCCTCTGCTGTCAGACAGTGAACGTGCACTTTCATTCAGCGTGTCTCCTTCACTCGTTCCGCCATGTGCTTCATGCACATCTGAGCGCGTGTCCCTCTGACGCAGAATACAGCGGTGTTGTGCATTTTATACATTGATGGGGAAAATATTCTTAATGCATTATAAAAATTAATAATTGGTAATTAAATTATTATTTACTGTATTTTGAAGTGCCCACGATAATAATATTGTGCATATTCATTATCACGGTGTACAGTCTACAGTCAGTAAAACAGCTACAGGTTCAGACTCTACTCACGTTATTTTCTTATGAGCCGCTATCTTGTCTCTTGTGTAGGTGTCCAGTTGAACTTCAAGCATCTCGGCCCTGCAGGAACAAACTCGTTGTAATGAACATGTAAATTACATTTAAGAGCACAAGCCAAAGTCACAATGATCGCACCTTATCTTCTGCAAACCGATCTCACATTTGCCCTCAAAGTACTCGATCTTCTTCCTGTCTAGGTCTTTCTGAGCCTTCAGCCTGAGATCCAGGACGAGACACTGAAGGACGTTCACACACTTCAGCAGCTCCTGTCAAAGCAAACGCTTTTAATGTAACCATGATAATCTAATGAGGTCATGATCATCTAAAGAAAGTTTCTCTGGACTCACAGACAGGTACGCGTGAGCTTGTCTCTGCAGTAACGTGGCGTTCTCTCCGTTTCTCTCAGTGAGGCTCTTTGCTTTCTTCTGTTCACCGTCCAGCAGTTCAGGAAGTTTAGAAAGCTTCACACTCCGGAGACCCTCGTTCTCATTCTCTAAAAAAAAGCAGCAATATATTTTCCTCTTATTTCACAAGATGTAATATCAGTCTCTGGTGTCTCCAGAATGTGTCTGTGAAGTTTCAGCTCAAAATACCCCACAGATCATTTATTATAGCTTGTCAAATTTGCACCTATTTGGGTGTGAGCAAAAACACGCCGTTTATGTGTATGTCCCTTTAAATGCAAATGAGCTCCGCTTTCCAGAAGAGGGCGGAGCTTTAACAGCTCAACAACAACAAAGCTGGAGAATCTCACGCAGCCAAAATGAGGATTGTCAGTAACGGTGTTCAGCCTTACATTGTTCAACCCGGAGTCGACACTGATGGAGAGACTCAGGAAGAAGTTACAACTTTTAGACGTTTCTGAATGGTTAGTGGGTTAGAAATTAAATTTATGGGGATTACAAAAAAAGGAGAAGGTGGATTTTTACCATTATAGGCTGGTTGTTTAAACAGACTGGACACAAAAAAAAGAACAGGTTGTTTCCACATGACGTCATTGCTGTAGTGTGAAATGTGGCTGTAGGGCAAGAGGTGAATTTTCTAGACATCACAAACTCAAAATTCATATGTTTTGCATCATTTATGGTTGCTTAAATCGATCAAACCAAAAAAACACAAGGAGCTTTTATCGTTTACGCAACTTTCATTGTTTTTTTATGCAACTTTTTTAAAAGTTGTCACCTTTTATAGCGTTTTGCGTCTGATGATACTGAAATTAAAGGGTTAGTTCACCCAAAAATGAAAATAATGTCATTTATTACTCGCCCTCAGTGTGTCGAATCAGCGGTTCGGAGCGCCAAAGTCACGTGATTTCAGCAGTTTGACACGCGATCCGAATCATGATTCGACACAAAAGATTCATAACGCTCCGAAGCTTCCTGAAGCAGTGTTTTGAAATCGGCCATCACTAAATAAGTCGTTATTTTGTTTTTTTGGTGCACCAAAAATATTCTCGTGGCTTTATAATATTAATATTGAACCACTGTACTCACATGAACTGATTTAAATATGTTTTTAGTACATTATTGGATCTTGAGAGAGGAAATGTCATTGCTCAGGCCTCACTGAGCCATCGGATTTCAACTAAAATATCTTAATTTGTGTTCCAAAGATTAACAAAGGTCTTACGGGTGTGAAACGGCACGAGGGTGAGTAATTAATGACAGAATTTTCATTTTTGGGTGAACTAACCCTTTAATATGAATACCTGCTTACCTTTTTTGTTTTTGACTTGGTTAAATATTCACATTCTTCATGTTATCGTTTGCAGGGAAGAGAAGATATTTTATCCCATTACATGATAATTTGGTGTTTCCACTTCAGTTTTGTAGAATTTAGTTAACAATGTTGATCTGTTTACAGTGAGAACAGTGTCACGCGCTGCTGCTTCAGCCATCATGTGGTAGAAAATGTCCAAATAAATAATGTGTTCAACCAGCTGACAGAAGTCGATCCATTTCTTTGTTGGAAATGTAACTGTAGTTTTAATGTTGTCTTAGTAAATATTCACTTTCCCATATGACCACGGAGGAGAATCGGAGGGTCACATTCAGCGGAGAGACACCGACACACTGTATTTTTTGTATTTATTTCAACAAATGACAACCAAAATCAAACCCATAGAAGCTCGTGAGCAGGTTTGAAGTGGCTGTGTGCAGGTTATACTCATTCACAAGCCGAGTGAGAGTCATACTTGCAAATGTAATGTTAATTATTACACCAAAACAAAATACAAAACTTTCAAAAACACTCAGCTATGTGATTATTTTATTGAGTGGGTTTAATTAGTGACATTATTAGATTTGCTATACAGCGTCTTCTCGTCAACCTGCTTCCCTTAGTGTTTTATTCATAGAAAAGGTGAAAATTGTCAAATTTTTTTCCCTGAACGATGATGTGAGCTCCTGTTGCAATTCTCGATTCTGCATAAATGACCTACAATGGCAACACTTTTCACAATCACGACAGAAAATCAAAATACTGCCCTTAACGTCACAAGCAGAAAGGTAGCGCGATATAAACAAACCCAGATTAGAACTGAACACGGCGTGACGGAAGCTTCATAACATAAAGATCACGTCCAATATATGTCGTGATTTTCTGTTTATACCTTTCTAAACCAGCACAGTACAGACTTTTCTCCATCCCTTCCATTCTAATTTTCACTTCTTGCCCTCCACCTGAACTTTGTGCGTCACCAGAGCCACGTGATTTTAAATACAGTTCATCATTCAACTATAAAGATGAGTTTACCCCACTCAGGCTGATAGTACGTGAGGATACTGGCGGCCTTCCTCTTCAGATGTTGCAGGAGTTCTGATGGTAACCTCTGCTTCATTTGCATGATGTCCTGAAGGTAGAAATATGAAATAAAAGCTTTAAAAGGTACATTATGTAACTAGATAAGTACACCATGAATAATAAAACGGCATCTTTGTGTCGCTTTTACAGCATTTCAATTCCCTCAGTTGTCTCCATCTCCTAACGCTGAGCTCATGTTGATTCATGTTTTATTACGAGCTCGGTCTCGTTCTCTTTTCTCCAGCAGACTCTCCTCTGTTTGGCGTTTGTTTAAAACGGGTGATTCCTGGAGATTTAGCGGCTCCATGTCAACCTTACTCACTCATTGTGACTCCCACAACAGACACATGTCAAAGCAGCCGGAGAAACTTTTCTCTATTTACGGATATGACGAGACACACAAGGACAAGTGACGTACGCAATTTCCCCCCAGAAACATCTAAAATATAAACACTTATAATAGGCTTACCATAGTGAATCAGGGTAAGACACGTTTTGGAAGAAGGATTGATGATGCATTGACTCACAATTTAAATTTTGACAATATTGAACAAAAAAAGTTACATAGTGCACCTTTAAATATACTTTACCGCATCAGCGATGCATTAAAGGATTAGTCCACTTTCAAATTAAAATTTCCTGATAATTTACTCACCCCCATGTCATCCAAGATGTTCATCTTAATTTCTTTTCGACTGAAGAAAGAAGGACATGAACATCTTGGATGACATGGGGGTGAGTAAATTATCAGGAAAATTTTATTTGAAAGTGAACTAATCCTTTAATAGTGACATGTGTTCGCCATTCTGAAGTGTTACCATGATAACAAATGAAACCTTATTGTAAAGTGTCACCTGTTCCTGATGATTTGCTGAATCAGAGCTGGCTGTTTCTATCAATGCACAGACACTGATAAGGAACGATGCCGTACCTGTTCAGGAGGCATCTGTCTCTTGACTCTGTCTGCTGTCAGTCCCAGAATGCCACTGTGATGTTCACTGATGTCAGAGCTGATGTCCATCTGTCTCACACACTGACCCACCGCCAAACACTGCTCCAGTGTGCTGAAGAACTGCACGAGAAAACAGCCCAAACATCCTTAAACTCAGTTATATGATGCTTTTTAATCCTTTTTTGAGTAATGTATCTGTTTGTGCATATGTAGAAGACATAAAAGAAATGAAGTACATTTAATGCTAGATTGCATGATTTCTTTACTGTTTTAGAGAATAAGATGTCCTAACAAATGAGTAAGGTGAAGATGATGTCATGACGTTACCTTTAGTCTTCATGATTGTGGTAAAATAAGAGTTTATACTGATTCAGAAGCAACAAAAGCAGTTGATGTCGGTACCTTGTCCTCCGCTGTCCGAGCGCTGGAGACTTTACTGAAGCGATTCTCCTGGACGATCTCTCGCAGAACCCGATGAACGCTCTCCACACGCAGCCAAGACAGTCTCTGAGAGTGCAGCTCACGCTCGGCCTGAGGACAGACACACAGCTTCATCACACACATCCTTCCTCCAGGTGGAATCAATACACACACTTTCTCTGCAATGATCAGGAGGAAAAATTTGCAGAATTGCATCTTTTATATTTTAGTTTTTATATAATTATTTTATCCGCAGTTCCTTCTTCCAGGTGGAATCGACACAGTTTTTCTGCACTGATTGTGAGGGAAAATCTTCATCTTTTATAATTATATAACTATTTTATCTGCAGTTCCTTCTTCCAGGTGGAACCGACAGACTTTTTATGCACTGTGAGAAAAAAAGTATCTGCAGAATAGAATCTTTTATATTTATTTTATTTTATACAGTTATTTTATCCACAGTTCCTTCTTCCAGATAGAATCAACACACTTTTCCTGCACTGACAGAGGGGAAAAATATGCAGAATAGCATATTTTATATTTTATTAATACTTTATATTTTTAAATTCATTTTATTTTTACAAAATTATTTCATCCGCAGCTCCTTCTTCCAGATGGAATCTAAATACTTTAATAAAGTGATTCAACACACTTTTTTTCTGCACTGATTGTGGGAAGAAATCTGCAAAGAAGCATCTTTTATATTTTATTAATACTGTACATAGTATTTTTTTGCTTCTTTTACTTTTATATAGTTATTTTATTCATAGTTCCTTCTTCCAGGTGGAATCGACAAACTTTTTCTGCACTGATAGAGGGAAAAAAATCTCAGAAATGCATCTTTTACATTTTATTTATGTATGTGACCCTGGACCACAAAACCAGCCATAAGGGTGATTTTTGTATTTTTATATTATCTGAAAGCTGAATAAATAAGCTTGGTTTGTTAGGATTGGACAATATTTCGTCGCGCTACAACTATCTGAAAATCTGGAATCTGAGAGTGCAAAAAAATCTAAATATTGAGAAAATCACCTTTAGAGTTCTCCAAATGAAGTCCTCAGCAATGCATATCCACTCACAAAAATACATTTTTGATATATTTATGGTAGGAAATATACAAAATATCTTTGTGGAACGAGATCTTTACTAAATATCCTAATGATTTTTGGCTTAAAAGAAAAATCGATCATTTTGACCCATACAATGTATTGTTGGCTATTGCTACAAATATACCCGAGTGACTTAAGACTAGTTTTGTGGTCCAGGGTCACATATTTTTTCTCTCTTTACTTTTATAACTATTTTACCCACACTTCCTTTTTCCAAATGGAATCTAAATACTTTAATAAAGTGAATCGACACACTTTTTCTGCACTGATTATGAGGGAAAATCTGCAGAATAGCATCGATACTTAATATTTTAAATTTAATTTAACGGAATTATTTTATCCATTAAAGCTTTCCTGTAGCTCAGTGGTTAGAGCATGGCACTAGCAATGCCAAGGTCATGGGTTTGATCCCAGGGATTGCACATACTCCGATACAAATGTATAGTATAATGCAATGTAAGTCGCTTTGGATAAAAGCGTCTGCCAAATGCATAAATGTAATGTAAATGTAAATCCACAGTTAATTCTTCTAGAAGGAATCGAGACTTTTTCTGCACTGATTAAGGGGGAAAATCTGCAGAATATAATCTTTTATATTTTAGTTTTAATTTTACATTTATATAGTTATTTTATTCATAGTTCCTTCTTCCAGGTGGAATCGACAAACTTTTTCTGCACTGATAGAGGGAAAAAAATCTCAGAAATGCATCTTTTACATTTTATTTATGTATGTGACCCTGGACCACAAAACCAGCCATAAGGGTGATTTTTGTATTTTTATATTATCTGAAAGCTGAATAAATAAGCTTGGTTTGTTAGGATTGGACAATATTTCGTCGCGCTACAACTATCTGAAAATCTGGAATCTGAGAGTGCAAAAAAATCTAAATATTGAGAAAATCACCTTTAGAGTTCTCCAAATGAAGTCCTCAGCAATGCATATCCACTCACAAAAATACATTTTTGATATATTTATGGTAGGAAATATACAAAATATCTTTGTGGAACGAGATCTTTACTAAATATCCTAATGATTTTTGGCTTAAAAGAAAAATCGATCATTTTGACCCATACAATGTATTGTTGGCTATTGCTACAAATATACCCGAGTGACTTAAGACTAGTTTTGTGGTCCAGGGTCACATATTTTTTCTCTCTTTTATTTTATAACTATTTTACCCACACTTCCTTTTTCCAAATGGAAATCTAAATGCTTTAATAAAGTGAATCGACACACTGATTATGGGGGAAAATCTGCAGAATAGCATATTTTATATTTTAGTTTTAATTTAACTTTTATATAACAATTTTATCTGCAGTTCATCTTTCAGATGGGATCTTGGGAGAAAAAATTGCAGAATTAAATATGGTGTTAGACTACACTTAGTTGGTAACTAAAAACATTATCAAATTATACAATATTTATTAAATATACAAAGAGGATGTTATATTAATTGAGTGACTAAATGTGTAGCTAAACCTAACAAAAAAAAATAAAAAAAATAAAAAAAGAAGACTGGCCTCTAAAACATGCACTTTCTCTTATAAATATCATTTTTAAAACCAGTTAATAGACATCCTACATTTACGTTTATGGCCGATGCTTTTATCCAAAGCAAGTTATTCTGCATTCAACAAAAATTTGTCTTTAAGTTCATGCATTCCATGGGAATCGAACCCATGACCTTGGCGTTGCTGGCATCACGTTCTACTGTTTGACCATCGATGAGAGAAAAGACCAACATTTGCCAATAAAGCTTATTAAAGCACATCATAAACATCTCAGTTTCTGGGGTCTGACCTTCTCCAGGTCCCTCCTCAGGTGCTGTGTGAGTCCGGTTCGGTCCACATGCTGGGACAGAGTCGCCAGAAGCTTACAGAACTGAGGGTTCTGGATCAGATCCTCCTCTGTCATCTGACACAAAGGGAATGCTGATAACACTAAAGGAACGGATGGTGAGAGAGAGAGACTCGTTAAAGGGTTAGTTCACCCAAAAATGAAAATAATGTCATTTATTACTCACCCTCATGTCGTTACACACCCGTAAGACCTTCATTCATCTTCAGAACACAAATTAAGATATTTTTGATGAAATCCGATGGCTCAGTGAGGCCTGAGCAATGACATTTCCTCTCTCAAGATCCATTAATGTACTAAAAACATATTTAAATCAGTTCATGTGAGTACAGTGGTTCAATATTAATATTATAAAGCCACGAGAATATTTTTGGTGCGCCAAAAAAACAAAATAACGACTTATATAGTGATGGCCGATTTCAAAACACTGCTTCAGGAAGCTTCGGAGCGTTACGAATCTTCTGTGTCGAATCATGATTTGGATTGCGTGTCAAACTGCTGAAATCACGTGACTTTGGCGCTCCCGAACCGCTGATTCATAACGCTGATTCATAACGCTGATTCATAACGCTCCGAAGCTTCCTGAAGCAGTGTTTTGAAATCGGCCATCACTAAATAAGTCGTTATTTTGTTTTTTTGGCACACCAAAAATATTCTCATGGCTTTATAATATTAATATTGAACCACTGTACTCACATTAACTGATTTAAATATGTTTTTAGTACATTAATGGATCTTGAGAGAGGAAATGTCATTGCTCAGGCCTCACTGAGCCATCAGATTTCATCAAAAATATCTTAGTTTGTGTTCTGAAGATTAACGAAGATCTTATGGGTGTGGAACGACATGAGGGAGAGTAATAAATGACATTATTTTCATTTTTGGGTGAACTAACTCTTTAATATCAATGTTAGAATCATTATGCAAAAGCGTTCAATGAGGGTGGAAAAGGAAATTCCTTTAAAAAAAAATGTCAAGATATAGATTTTAAAAAGTTCAAACCTTGTTGATGTAAATCGTCTCCTTTGCCCAGAGATGAGACAAACACACGATCTGTCCTCTCAGACATCTATAATAACAATCACACGGCATTAAAGGCTATAAATGTTATTAATATTTGAGGTAAGATACTTACAACTTCATAAGTCTTCAAACTGTCGACCTTACCTGGATGTTTCTCGTTCAAAACAACAAAAAAGCTCTCAGCTTCTGTCACACTTTTAGCTTGTTGACATTTTCTCTTCGTTTTTACCGCCAGGACATCCGAGTGATCCACTGCGCATGCGCGACTGTTAGCGTGCTGATTGGTTCACTGCCTATAATGACGTCGTTTGAACGCTCAGGTTAAGCCAATGAGCGTGAGCTCTTATTCCGTTTGTGCAGCATATTACATATTTATTATTACGAAAGTAAATTATATATTAGGCTAATAATATTACGAAAGAATAAGTAATTTAAATATTATGAATGTGAAATAATATATAGTCCAGTAAGTGTATGTTTTTTCAACTTTTATTAAACCTCTTCAAAAACCAAAACAAAACATTATATAAATATATACACACATTTTTTCTTTAAAGTTTCTGTGTGAATAAAACATAGTCCTATACCAATAATAATTATGATATTTTATGTCATAATTTTGGCTTTTCATGATTTACAAT
>RJVU01007700.1:3900807-3917868 GCA_003731715.1 Anabarilius grahami | reverse complement strand
TATATATATTTTATATATATACACACACACATTTTATATATATATATATTTTATATATATACACACACACATTTTATATATATATATTTTATATATATACACACACATTTTATATATATATATTTTATATATATACACACACACATTTTATATATATATATTTTATATATATACACACACATTTTATATATATATATATTTTATATATATATACACACACACATTTTATATATATATATTTTATATATATACACACACACACATTATATATATATATATACACATTTTTTCTTTAAAGTTTCTGTGTAAATAAAACATAGTCCTATACCAATAATCAAAATATTAATAACATTTAACTTTTAAGTCATAATTTCTACTTTATAATGTCATAATTATGATCTTTAATGTCATAATTTTGACGTTTCATGATTTACAAAAGCATGATTTTTCCTTGTGTGGCAGAAATGAGTTTTCATAATCAGCTTCATTGTTTCAACTGTTTTATTTACAATAGACAAAAAATACAAACTTATTTACATCTGATTCATCTGAAGTTTATACTCATTTCCTCATCAAAAGCACTGCTGCAGACCCGAAGGGACAGAAAATGATATTTTTGTTATCTTTGTTTTTGTTTTTAAAGCTATAAATTATTGCTGAACAGAATTGATATCCACAAATTCGCAATAATCGTCTCTGAATTGCAGTAAAATCTGTTTTATCTTAAAGAGCAGGTAGAAACATCACCAACATGAATGTTAAAATGTATTCTGTACAAAAATTATTTTATTCCTCAGTGTTTCTGTCTTGTTTTCCAGCACAAAAAAATCCTTAAATCAAGATACATTTATATTTAGTCTTGTTTTCTGGGGATAAAAATATCAAAAATAAGTGAGTTTGTGCTTAATAAATGGAGTCTAAAAAATTGTTGTTCTTGTTTTAAGCACAAAATCACTTAATTTCAAGTCTTAATATCTTCAGTCATTTCTCTTCTCCAGTAAATGCATCTTGATTGAAGGATTTGTAGATATTTGTGCTGGAAAACAAGACAGAAACACTGAGGAGGAACATGATTTTTTTGCAGTGAAGTGAAACGTTTGAACACACTTGACAGAATTTGCTATCTTAAAACCCTTTTGATCTAAGAAATGCATTTCTTTGCGAAACTGAGTGTTCATTTGAGGATCAAATTGTGTTATTTCAGAGTTTTCATCACTGCACTGACTCTAACATGATGATCAGTCTGTATAAAGAACGAGTGTCGAGCGTTTGACTGCCCGTGTCGTTTTAAGGCATTCAGTTCAGTCACTTTAATGTATTTTGTGCCATATTTCCTCTTTGATATCTGTCCCGCATCCCTGTAACCAGCGAACATTCATTCACTAATGCAAATATCAACATCATCCTCCATCTTGTGGTTTCACACTTAAAGCAGTTTTTACAATCGACAGATTTAGCAATACTCGGGTCACTTTTAGCTGGTTTCAAATTCTTCTTACATGAAAACCCCCTTTTGGAAACTTTATTTAGTGTAGAAATGAAACAAAATGTGGTCTTATTAGGTTTTGACAAGATTGGTCTTGTTTTAAGCATGAAGTCACTTCATGTTGACCTATTTCCCAGAAAATTAAGAAAACTTAATATCTTCAGTAATTTTGCTTCTCCAGTAAATGTATCTTGATTTAAGAATGTTTATGCACTTTTGTTTATGATTTATACACATAAGAAAAGGTACATGTTTCTGTCAGGTGCTTCAGAACATTTTAGGATCATTTTACGGATTTAATTTTGTTTCAATTCATTTTTAATTTTGATTAAATTTTATGAATTAAACAGCTACTTTATTAATTTAAACAACCCTTAGTTCACCCAAAAACGAAAATTCTGTCATTAATTCCTCATCCTCATGCCGTTCCACACCTGTAAGACCTTCGTTCATCTTCGGAACACAAATTAAGATATTTTTGATGAAATCCGATGGCTCAGTGAGGCCTGAGCAATGACATTTCCTCTCTCAAGATCCATTAATGTACTAAAAACATATTTAAATCAGTTCATGTGAGTACAGTGGTTCAATATTAATATTATAAAGTCATGAGAATATTTTTGGTGCGCCAAAAAAACAAAATAACGACTTATATAGTGATGGCCGATTTCAAAACACTGCTTCAGGAAGCTTCGGAGCGTTATGAATCTTTTGTGTCGAATCATGATTCGGATCGCGTGTCAAACTGCTGAAATCACGTGACTTTGGCGCTCAGAACCGCTGATTCGACACGCTGATTCATAACGCTCCGAAGCTTCCTGAAGCAGTGTTTTGAAATCGGCCATCACTATATAAGTCGTTATTTTGTTTTATTCTCGTGGCTTTATAATATTAATATTGAACCACTGTACTCACATGAACTGATTTAAATATGTTTTTAGTACATTAATGGATCTTGAGAGAGGAAATGTCATTGCTCAGGCCTCACTGAGCCATCGGATTTCATCAAAAATATCTTAATTTGTGTTCTGAAGATTAACGAAGGTCTTACGGGTGTGGAACGACATGAGGGAGAGTAATAAATGACAGAATTTTCATTTTTGGGTGAACTAACCCTTTAAACATGAAAGTATTACGCATTTTGGGTCTTTAAAGAGGCGATTATGTAGAATTCAGAAACCCTTGTTATTAGCGACACCGGTGGCTGTGAAGTGAACTGCAGACAGGAACTTATTGCTCGTGCACACGTAGACGAGACTGAACGGGATTCAAGGCCCTGATATACGGTAAAGTTTTGTTGTTCTTCTTCTTCGCTTAGAAGTAAAAAGTTGGAAATACCTTTGCAGCGATATAATGTTAACGAACATCCCGTCGAGCGACGGTTAGATCAATATTTAAATATGTGCTTCCCGCGCTTTCCTCTCAATAACAAAATAAACACAACAAAAATGGCAGCGGTGAGAAAACAGCAGTTCGGAAAGTGATGTGGATATGTTTGCATTAGCTCTGCGATTTACCATCGACAGATGAGGTAATTAAAATAACACGATCGTTAATTTTGAGAAAATATAGATATGATTATGTGAGACGATAGTTTGAATGAATCCCTTTTCTTTGCATGACAGTAGAGAATGGACATAAGCATTAGCTTTTCTTATGAAATTGATGGGAAGAGAGGCTCTCGGGAGTGCGTGTAGCCGTCACATGCTTTTGATTTTCCCGGCAAAAACGTCCCGAGTCCTTCCCATAAAAATCAGCTTTCATAGACAACCTGTGAAGTCGGGGAAGGTCTCGTTTTTAAAGTTTCATTACAAGCCGTTCACACATTGGCAAAAAGGGTGATTAAAGGGTTAGTTCACCCAAAAATGACATTTCTGTCATTAATTACTCACCCTCATGTCATTCCACACCCGCTTCGGAACAAAAATTAAGATATTTTGATGAAATCCGAGAGGTTTTTTTCATCCTCCATTAAAAGCAACAAAATTACCACATTCAATGTTCTGAAAAGTAGTTAAAACATTGTTATAATAGTCAACGTGACTACAGCGGTTCATGTTATGAAGCAATGAGAATACTTTTTGTACGCAAAAACAAAACAAAAATAACGACTTTATTCAATCATTTTTCCTCTTCCCTGTCAGTCTGTTACGCAGTTGGCGCAGTGTTGCGTTTCCGTGTTTATGTCCGAACGCCAGCTCACTATTGGCCGGCTCCTGCGTCAGCATCACACGCTGATCACGTGAACAGGCGTCGGCCAATAATGTGCCGCCGTTCGGACGTAGAATTCAATTGTTGATATCAAGAACTGACGTTTTAACTAGTGACAACTGAATTATTGATATCAAAAATTCGCATTTTTACTAGTAAGAATTGTATTTCTGATATGTGAAACTGTAATTTCAACTAGTAAGAAATCAATTCTTGATATCAACAATTGAATTTGAATGGCAGCCTATGGTGACATTTCACTAGTGAAAATACAAGTACAGATATCAAGAATTATAGTTTTTACTAGTGGAAATGTAATTCCTGATATCAAGAATTAGAGCGTAGCGAATTTGTTGAATAAAGTTGTTTTGTTTTTGCGCACAAAAAGTATTCTCGTCGCTTCGTAACATTAATTATAACAATGTTTTTACTACTTTTCTGGACATTGAATGTGGTAATTTTGTTGCTTTTAATTGAGGATAAAAAATCGGATTTCATCAAAAATATCTTAATTTGTAATTTCTTACGGGTGTGGAACGACATGAGGATGAGTAATAAATGACAGAAATTTCATTTTTGGGTGAACTAACCCTTTAATACACAATTTTTTACATACCCAGACAGCAACATAGTGTGGCCCAGATCCGGCCTACATGTGGATTACACGCGGACCGGATCTGGGCCGTCACTATGTTGCTGTCAGGGTATAGCCCTTTAAAATTCATACATATTTTCAAGACTTTTGGCAGTGAGAAAACAATGTATTTCATGCAAGCACTGATAAATGATCCTCATATATAGTGTGAAATGCTTTGAATAAGTGACACAAGTATTGAGTTATCTGTCTTAGCGATTGTATTGCCGAACTTGAGCTGTGGAGGTTAAAGTGCATGAACAGTATTTGGACTCTCTGGTGCACCATGTCTCAGAGCACCATGGTTGGGATGTGACGCAGCAGTGCAGGATGGGAAACGGCCGGCATCTGCGCTGGAGGAGACGACGGCTGTCTGGCCTCAGAGTTCGAGCCGTTGGGTCGGTGTCTGGCGCTCTTCTGATGCGCGCGCAGGCCGGCCAGCTGCGAGTACGCGCTCTGGCACACGTGGCACTTGTAGGGCCGTTCGCCCGTGTGGAGACGCACGTGGTTGCGCAGCGTGGAGGACTGGCTGAAGCGACGGTTGCAGAAGCGGCAGACGAAGGGTTTGTCCAGGGTGTGGATGCGCATGTGTGAGCGCAGGTTGCTGCGGGAGTTGAAGCCACGGTGACAGATGACGCAGCGCATGCGACTCGCGGTTGATGAAGAGGAAGAGGAGGGCAAGGAGGAAGATGCAGCATCACATACGTGTGCGTCGTCTGTGGAGGAGAATGAAGACCACACTGTGTTAGCTTAAATGTGCCGGTTTGACACTGAAAAGTCAATTTCACAATTAATTACAAAGAAATACATTTTTATATAAACAATATATACAAAAGAATGACTGTTTAAGATATTTTTATGTTAGATAATAGTTCTCTCTGCTTTATATGGCACATAAATATGAAATAATATCTGGACAAATATTTTACCCGAACATTATGACTGACTAAATTATGAGTGGATATACAATCAGTCCCATGATGCACCACTAGAGGGCACACGTGTGCATGAGGTTCGCAGATAACATCTGCTCCGCATTCTTTCCTCAAGCTCTTAAACTCTCTGACTAATTAAGCAATAAGGCTTAAGAAAACATAATGAGTTTATCTCTGTAATTGCTGTGATTTTTATCAGCTTAACATGCAGGTACACACACATAACACACACTCACACACACACACTTACACAAACAGACACAGACACACACACTCATTCACATCACACACAAACACTTGTTTTCTCTCACACATACACATTTTCTCTCTCACACACTCTCTCACACACACACACACACACACAGGTTTGTTTTGCTATCTTAGTGGGGACTCTCCATAGGCATAATGGTTTTTATACTGTACAAACTGTATTTTCTCTCCCCCTACACTACCCCTATCCCTAAACCTAACCATCACAGGAAACATTCTGCATTTTTACATTTTCAAAAAAACATCATTTAGTATGTTTATTAATCCATTTCCCTCGTGGGGACCGCTGGCTGGTGATGTAGGTGAACTCAGGTTTTTATTACATCGTGGGGACAAGAACACTCTCTCACACACACTCTCTCACACACACACACTCATTTTCTCTCTCACACACACACACTCTCTCTCAAACACTTTCACAAACACACACACACACACTCATTTTCTCTCTCACACACACACACTCTCTCTCAAACACTTTCACAAACACACACACACACACTCTCACACAAATGCACACATTCTCACTCTCTCTCTCACACACACTCATTTTCTCTCTCTCTCACACACACTCTCTCACACACACTCTCTCACACACACTCTCTCACACACACACATTCTCTCTCTCACACACACACACACACACACACACACACACACACACGTGAGGACTCTCCATAGGCGTAATGGTTTTTATACTGTACAAACTGTATTTTCTCTCCCCCTACACTACCCCTACCCTAAACCTAACCATCACAGGAAACTGTGCACACTTTTACTTTCTCACAAAAACTCATTCTGTGTGATTTATAAGCCTTTTGAAAAGTGGAGACATGGGGAATGTCCTCATAAGTCACCTCTTTTTGTAATACCTATGTCATACCCATGTCATTATACACATTTGTGTCCTGATATGTCACAAAAACACACACACACACACACACTCTCACACAAATGCACACATTCTCACTCTCTCTCTCACACACACTCATTTTCTCTCTCTCTCACACTCACTCTCTCACACACACATACCGTTTCTCTTTTTCTGCTGTTCCTCCTCTGCTCCCGGGACTCCAGGAATACCAAGGAAGGTATTTTGGGAATTTCCATACCAAACGAGCAGTTCCTGATCTGGTGGAATCGTCTGAAAATACAAACAGGAATGATGCTGACGGATGAATGAAGTCCTGTTAACAGAACGTTCCTTCACAGTTATCTGGATCTTCATTAATGTTCTCAAAACATTAGCACAAAAAAACATCATTCATGGAACGTTTTTCATTGTGTCTTTCTTTGAGATTTTTCAAATACTAAAATATCCAGATCAAATGTAATGTTAATGTATTTTCAGATTGTCCAGTGTTTCCTCACCAGTTCAGAAGGTGTTTTACCTCCAGAGTCCTGTAGAAGATGCTGCTGCCGATCTGAACCACCTCCAGGTTTTGCTCCTGTTCGTTTCGGGCACATTTAATGTACGTCATCCAGCTGCGCTGATCCTCCTGACTGGCGTCGATGAAGCAGCGGACGGTGCCGTCCTCGTTGAACACCTGAAACACACACGGTTGCTTTTAAACACTTTTTTTAGAAATAAAGATTCTTTATTGGCATCGATGGACCCATGAAGTGCCTTAAACATCAATGGAACCACTAAGGGTTCACTCTAATGCTGGGTTAAAAACAACCCAAGTTGGGTTAAAATGGACAAACCCAGCAGTTGGGTTAAATGCTTGCTCAACCTGCTGGGTAGTTTTATTAAACTATTGTTTAAAAATTACTGTATTGTTGCTTATTATGTTGGAAATTACACTCTAAAAAATGCTGGGTTAAAAACAACCCAAGTTGGGTTGAAAATGGACAAACCCAGCGATTGGGTTGTTTTGACCCAGCAGTTGGGTTAAATGTTTGCCCAACCTGCTGGGTAGTTTTATTTAACCCAACAATTGTTTACAAATTACTATATGTCTGGCTTAAAATGAACCCAAAATAGGTTGGAAATTAAAAATCAGACTCATAATTACTAGAGGCAACAATAATAATCAAAAAGATGAGCATTTATTAATAAGCAATTTAATAAATGTTTATTGTTGAAATATTATTCAAAGAAAGTATTAATAAATGTTTGTTTATTAAACATATTAATAAATGTTAATTTCCAACATATTTTGGGTTCATTTTAAGCAAGAAATACAGTAATTTTTAAACAATATTTGGGTTATATAAAACTACCCAGCAGGTTGGGCAAACATTTAACCCAGCCGCTGGGTTAAAACAACCCAATCGCTGGGTTTGTCCATTTTCAACCCAACTTGGGTTGTTTTTAACCCAGCATTTTTTTAGAGTGTAACATTTATTAATATGTTTAATAAATGAACATTAGTGTAATGAATAATAATTAACAATAAATGTTCATTTTTTGATTATTATTGTTTCTTCTAGTAATTATGAGTCTGATTTTAAATTTCCAACCTATTTTGGGTTCATTTTAATCGAGTAATATAGTCATTTTTAAACAATTTTTGAGTTAAATAAAACTACCCAGCAGGTTGGGCAAACATTTAACCCAATCCATTTGTCCATTTTCAACCCAACTTGGGTTATTTTTAGCTCAGCATTTTTTCAAGCGTTCTTTATTGTGGAAAAAGGTTCTTTAGATTATTAAAATGTTCTTCACACTAAGAAACAAATGGTTCTTTTAAGAATCGATCACTGAAAGATTTGTGGAACCAAAAATCTTCTTCTATCGCTGCAAACCTTTTGGAAACTTTATTTTTAAGAGTGCATGGAACAAAAAAGCTTCTTTATAGAGGAAAAAGGTTCTTTAGATTATTAAAATGTTCTTCACACTCTTAAAAATAAAGGTTCCAAAAGGTATTTTTCACAGCGATGACAAAGAAGAAGCATTTTTGGTTCCACAAAATGAAGAGGTTTTTTTCTTGGTGTGAAGAACATTTTTAAAGAACCTTTTGTGAAATGGAAAGTTTCCATGGATGTTAAAGATTCTTCATGGAAACATTGATGTCAAATATTTAAGAGAGTAACAAAAAAAATGTTTCTGTTCAGAACTGATCACTGAAAGGTTCTTTGGGGAACCAAAAATGGTTCTTCTATGGCATCAGTGCGGAAAAAAAAAACAATCTTTTTGGAACCTTTATTTATAAAGTGCATGGAAAGTCGGAAAAAGGTTCTTCAGTTTATTAAAATGTTCTAAGAATAAAATGTTTCTTTTCAGAACTGATCGCTGTAAGCTTCTTTTTTTGGAACCCAGAATGCCGCAAGTGAAAACCCCCTTTTGGAAGCGTTATCTTTACGAGTGTGTTCAAATCAATCCCATGATGCTAAAAAAAATCATGCAGAATAAAATGAGGTTTCTTTGGTTTGACACACACACACACACACACACCTCCCACATGAGGTTATTGTTCTTCCTCAGGTCCACGTGCTCAGGGGACACCAGCCTCCCGGTGAACGGGCCCATCTCAGTGCCGGCTTTGATCCAGGTCTTGGAGAAAATCCCCAGACCTTCTCCCGGGACTGAACTCTGGGCGATGATGACCTCGCTGGGCAGAACCAGACTAGACAGCTTCTGAACCTCTGCAGGACATCAACACCATGAATATGAATGGGCTTTTTTTGTTTCAAGTATTCTCATGTGAGATATTCTAACATAATATTGCTTGTTATGGTATAATAATATAATCAGCAGCCTATATGGCACTTCACTGCTCTTCACACAGTCAAAAATATACATTACATTTTTAAATTGATTAAAACTTTACATTAATACGCTTTTCTTTGCCTTCTGGCTGTTGTGATCTATTCTGCATTGGGTTGAAAATGGACAAACCCAGCGATTGGGTTGTTTTGACCCAGTGGTTGGGTTAAATGTTTGCCCAGCCTGCTGGGTAGTTTTATTTAACTCAAGTTTTATTTAACTCAACTATTGTTTAAAAATTACTGTATTTCTTGCTTAAAATGAACCCAAAATATGTTGGAAATTAACATTTATTAATATGTTTAATGAATAATAACACACTAAAAAATGCTGGACAAACCCAGGGATTGGGTTGTTTTCACCCAGCCATTTTTTTCAACCAATTTTGGATTTATTTTTTTAGCCAGCAATATAGTAATATAGTAAAAGGCGTGTTTTTGCTCACCCCCAAATAGGGGCAAATTTGTGGGGTATTTTAAGCTGAAACTTGACCAGACCAGAGACTTATATTACATCATGTGAAAGAGGGCATAATAGGTGCCTTTTAACCCAACCTGCTGGGTTTGTCCATATTTTACCCAGCTTGGGTTGTTTTTAACCCAGCATTTTTTAGAGTGAATGAAACAATAAACATTTATTAAATTGCTTATTAATAAACGTTCACCTTTTGATTATTATTGTTGCCTCTATAATTATGTGTCTGATTTTTAATTTCCAACATATTTTGGGTTCATTTTAAGCCAGACATATTGTAATTTTTAAACAATAGTACACTCTAAAAAATGCTGGGTTAAAAACAACCCAAGTTGGGTTGAAAATGGACAAACCCAGCGATTGGGTTGTTTTGACCCAGCAGTTGGGTTAAATGTTTGCCCAACCTGCTGGGTAGTTTTATTTAACCCAACAATTGTTTACAAATGACTATATGTCTGGCTTAAAATGAACCCAAAATAGGTTGGAAATTAAAAATCAGACTCATAATTACTAGAGGCAACAATAATAATCAAAAAGATGAGCATTTATTAATAAGCAATTTAATAAATGTTTATTGTTTAAATATTATTCAAAAAAATAATAATAAATGTTTGTTTATTAAACATATTAATACATTTTAATTTCGAACATATTTTGGGTTCATTTTAAGCAAGAAATACAGTAATTTTTAAACAATTGTTGGGTTAAATAAAACTACCCAGCAGGTTGGGCAAACATTTAACCCAGCCGCTGGGTTAAAACAACCCAATCGCTGGGTTTGTCCATTTTCAACCCAACTTGGGTTGTTTTTAACCCAGCATTTTTAGGAGTGTAGCATGTTTATATTGCTTTTTATTATACACAGTTTATACAAGCTAATATAATATAATCGCCAGGCCAAACTCTAGTTTAATATCGCTTTTTATGCTCGTGTTCATTACAAAATGTTTAACAATTTCAAAAAACGAATAAAAACCGCTTTTATTGTTTAAGCCTATTCTTTTAGCTGTCAAACAAGCGTGTGATTTTTATAGTTTATCTAGTGCTCAAAAAACGAGCTCATCTTCGAAACGAATGAATGAAACGAATCCCCTTTATTATTATTTTGGTCACGAAATATGACCTCTATTTAACCGGATTAAATGCGTTAAATGTTGGGGAGGGAAACTGTAAAAGCGCATTGAAAGTCGCCTCAAAGAGCCAAAGAAAGACACTCGCATTTAATGTCAAAATCAAAGAATCGCCTATTTGTTGCGCACAAAACGCCAACAGAAGCGGCCGAGGAGAAGGTGAAGAACCGCATTCGTTCTGCTCGCACTGACACTCATTATTCTCCACTGACTCATTCCACATTCATTATCCTTTCACCACGTTTGTAGCAATAAATGTGAGTGAATGAAGCGATGGCTTGTTTAAAAACACGCAGGAATTTCGCAAACAAAAAGATGGAAAGGCGATTAGCTGCTTGACATGCCGTGAATGAGGACAGAAAGAGCCGTTCACGGTGCGTTAATGGAGAGAAGCGGAGATGCCAGGAGAGGAAAAGAGCCTGTCCAGAGATCCATGAATGCGGGATAAAGCTCTGAGAATGGGAATCTTTTCTTTGGCTTTCTCAGGTCAAGCACAAAGTTAACCAAATGAATTTAAAGCCGCTTCTTTCAGTCGTCGGCGGTTACACGCCGAACGCGCGGGTCCAAAAGCACCTTTTCACCGCGTTAAACGGCTTCAATGGAGCAAAAGAAAAGAGACAAAATGCTGGAGAACAGCATCCCTGAGAAGAAATTCCCAGAGAGTTTATTCCCACTGACAGCTCTCGCAGATCATGACACTTTTCCTAGAGTTTCATTGGCGTTTTGACGCATCGCAAAGTTCGGGCGATTTTCGTCAGTTTTCTGAATACGGAGTCGGGATCGGAATTATTTTTCAGAATTATATAAGACTATCGACAACAACAACAACGAAAAAAATTATTCCCCCAACGAAATTAAACACACGACGACGAAAAAACAAAACATTGGGACTTTTTTTTTTTGATAATTAACGAAGCGATTTTCTCAAGTTCGAGCGATTTTCGTCAGTTTTCTGAAGACGGAGTCGCGATCGGAATTATTTTTCAGAATTATATAAGACTATCGACAACAACAACAAAGAAAAAAATAATTCCCCAACGAAATTAAACACACCACGACGAAAAAACAAAACATCGGGACTTTTATGTGTGGATAATTTACGAAGCGATTTTCTGAAGTTCGGGCGATTTTCGTCAGTTTTCTGAATATGGAGTCGCGATCGGAATTATTTTTCAGAATTTTATAAGACTATCAACAACAACAAAGAAAAATATAATTTCCCAACGAAATTAAACACACGATGACGAAAAAAAAAAGAGATTTTTTTGTTGCTGTTGATAATTTACGAAGCGATTTTCTTGAGTTTATTTTTCATTCATTCTTGATTATATCACATATTAAGACAACAGAACCAGCGATTTAATATTTAAAATCTCGCTTCAGTTCAAACAATCTTAAATCTTAAATCTTAAATTAAAGATTTTCACCGCAAACAATCACAGATCGTCCACAACAACACGTGCGACGTTTTGGAAAGGTTAATTTATGGTGATAAAAATAAAATATAAAAATAATTAGTCTATTAAATAGAACATTACAGAACGTTCTCTAAGTAACAAAGCAAGGTTTTCTAGCAAGGTTAGTTTTTGGTTTCAAAACGTTCCTAGAACGTTGTTCTTATTTTATTTTTATATGTTATAAAAATAGGGGAAGGTTTCATCAGAGAACATCAGCATCAATCATTTTACCTTTATCAGGTTGAAGCTTTAAAAAACATAAATAGCGACATTGCGTACATTTAACAAATAACAGAAAGTGAAAGTACCTCCAGTGAAGGACTGCGCCAGAACTTCTGCGGTGAAGGCGGTTCTCGGGCTCTGCTGCTGCTGCTCCTCGTACGGATTCTCTCCCAGCACGTTCCTCCATCTGCCGTACAGAAAACTGTGCAGAATATCGGAGGTGATGATCTCACACAGCTGAGACCTGAACCGGGACTTCAGCGCGAGCGCCTCCGCGGGCAGAACCGAACCCATGTGTGCGGCGGAGCGGGTGATGATGCGGGGATGGGAAGAAACTGCTGCGGTCCCTCTGGATCGGGGCCACTTATAGGAGCCCGTGGCTTCGAGCCTCTAATTAGTTATTAATGACCCCCCAACCCACCTACACACACACACACACACACACACACAAAACCTCTTTATGCAGGAGCCCCTCCACCCCTTAAAGACACACACCCAATGAGAAACTCCGAGTCTTTGTAAAGAGAGAGAGAGAGAGAGACAGATATGGAGAGAGAGAGAGATAATCTCACACATAAGTGGCTCAACACCTGTATAGAGGCTATTAACACATCACAGGCTACAATTATTCTCACACATTTAACCAGCTGTTATTAACCTCAATACACACACACAGTTTCTCATGACATGCAATTATTTTGATTTCACTCACTTTCTCTTGTTGCAGTTTTTTTTTTTGTCTTAAATATGTAATTATTTACAACACAAGTAATTTGACGAGTAAAATGAGTAAAACAAATTAACATACATTGTGTGTATGTATTTTATGGCACTATAAAGTGTCATAAAGTATATATAAAAGTGTCAAAGAATAATATATTATAGATGATTTAAGATATAAAAATATATAATGTTTTATGACACTATATATATATATATATTTCAAATAATAATCTAATAATGTGCATTTAACATGCTCCATTATAGAAGTCATATCTTGATTCATTTAATTTAATTCTTTTGTTTTAAACCAGGCAATAATTACAATGTAAATGTTCAGCAGCTTTAAGGTTCAAGTCTGTAAAAAATAAAACTCCCTGGGAAAGTGACAACTAACCCCGGTCTATTCATTCAAACACAGTTTATTCCCGGTATTATTGTCTCTCATGGTGAATTTGTGACAAACATTAGTGAGTATTTTTCTCTCTGACACTCTATTCTTTCTGAATCTCAGCAGATTAACATCGATTGCTGCTCATATGAAGCCCAGCGTTCAGTTCAGGCTTTGTGAGCTTTTTCTTCTCCGGATGGATGGATGGATGGATGGAGTGTTTGATATGAGCATTTTCCCACTTTCCTCCAGCAGGGAGAACATCTTTATTCCAATCTCATCCCGCAGGTTCCCTTTTTATTTGATGCAAATCAATCTGTCATGGTGTTTTCAGGAGGATCTGACATCCGTTACACTGGAGATCACTGTCATCATGTGATGTTCGAGGAGGAACATTCAGTCGTTTATTCGGGTTTTTTATTTTATACACTCTTTCAGGCACTTCATATATGTAAGCTTTTAGGGGTTTCCCTCCATTTTATGGATTTAGTTTTGTTTAATTAATTTTATTTTAATTAATTTACCAATTTTATGAATTAAACATCTCGTAAACAAACTTTACTACTAGAAAAATATGTAAACAACCCATTAAACATGAAAGTATTATGCAATAATTTAAGACATTTCTCCTTATATAGAACCTTTAAAATTGAGTCAAGAACCCAGAGTTCTATATAGAACCCCAATCACAGTCATTAATTAATGGCCAATTAATGCAGACAAGGAAACTGAATTGTAATATATTTCAAATGCTTACAAAGCCAAACCAAAACAAACATTATATATACATACTCACAATATCATATCACACTGATTCTGTCCATCATGATCCGTGTGTTTCTGTGCAGCAGAAACAACGTCTAAAGAAAACACACAAAAGACTTATTATAAAACAAAATAATGAAAAAGAAATTCGTGAATAGAGATTCAATGTGAGATAAACATCAAACCAGGTCATCAGACATGTACGTATTTATATTCAATAACTTTAACAAGCCTTTAAGAACTCAATACATGCATTCAGATATTTACATTTATGCATTTGGCAGACGCTTTTATCCAAAGTGACTTACATTGCATTATACTATACATTTGTATCCGAGTATGTGCAATCCCTGGGATCGAACCCATGACCTTGGCATTGCTAGTGCCATGCTCTAACCACTGAGCTACAGGAAAGCTTGTATATAGATATAGATATTAATGCACATTCAGTCTATTTAACTGATCTGCTAAGAATTGCATAAGCATATATAAAGTGTTGCGACGTGAAATGAGAAAGATCAATAATGTTCATGCAACACATTAATAATTAAAGCCGTAATGTTCACAGACTCCTGAACATGACTGTCTTCAATAATAATCCACCATCAGCAGATCAAATATCTCTTACACTCAAAATTAATTCATTACCCTTACTTAGTTTAATTTAAGAATGTATTTACACAATTTATTTAATTAAAATTAAATTAGTTTAGTTGGACCAACACAATTTAGTTGGATTAAGTCAATTTGTACATATTACTTTTATTGCATTTGCCAAACAAATTTTTAGTTTTAACACAAATATATTAAGCAAACTTAAATATATTAGATTGATTCAACACAATGAAATTAAGTTGTGATCAAATGTTCACAATTGAGTTATTTTAGCTCCGTTTAATTAAACTGAACAAAAGGCAGAAATCATTGTGTTGGGTGTACGTTTGTTCTTCATGCATTAATCCAGGGAATTATCATTAACTAAAACTATTAAAAACACTTCTGTTAATTTAAATAAAGCTTAATATATATATATATATATATATTAGCTGAAAAACTAGAACATTTACATTTAGCAGACACTTTTATCCAAAGCGACTTACATTGCATTATACTATACATTTGTATCGGAGTATGTGCAATCCCTGGGATCGAACCCATGACCGTGGCATTGCTAGTGCCACGCTCTAACCACTGAGCTACAGGAAAGCTCAGTGGCTCTTTTTAGAAGAAAATTATGTTCCCTTGGCAATAAACAGAAATGAGTTTAAGTTGACACTAAAATTATTAACTGAAAAAAAAATAACTGAATTAAAAATAAATTAAAGGTCATTAAGTCATTAAAAAAACAAAACTGCATGCATTTGTCTGTGCGGATTAATATGGAGTAATAAAAACACCATCATCTCTGTGTCGCTTTTACAACATTTCAAATCCCTCAGTTCTCTCCATCTCAGAAAAACCGAGTTAATGTTGATTCTTGTTTTATTACGAGCTCTGTCTCGTTCTCTTTTCACCAGCAGACACTCCTCTGTTCACCGTTTGTTTGTTGTGACATGTGAGCTTCTTAAGTTCGCTTATGATCTGCGATTTCTCTCTCGAGAAACCACGCTTATGTATTTTTTTTTCCTCGAATTCGATGCTGGCGAACGATCTCAGCTTCAGCGTCATCACTACGATCATTTGTTGTGCCGAATTTCGACTCCTTGCCAAATTACTACCCCCCCTCGTTGAAGTCGCTAACTGATTTCCTAATCCTAACCCCACCCCTAATCCTAACTCCTTCCCACACCTAATCCTAAACCTACCAATATTAGGGCGGTAATCATTTTTTGGGGGTCAGAATTCGGCATAACACCGGCAATGTTACTAGGTCCCCATCCCGGAATCATGCTTCCTTCACAAGGTCTTGGAATTATAGTAAATACGAGTTTCCTAGGTAAAGAATTGCACATGAACGCCCTCTCATGTCGAAACTTGAATGCGATGAGCTCGTAATCACGACTTCAGAAGTGGGAATTATCAAATTTCCTATAGCACAGGAAGGCAGCATTAATCCTGGAATCAATCCCGGGATGTGTTTGCGTTCACACAGAAGGCACTTTGGCAATGTATGGCAATTTTCTGGGATCTCTCTCTCTCTCTCTCTCTCTCTCTCTCACACACACACACACACACACACACAGTCCAGTGTTTTATCAGCCTGAGGGCAGAAGAGAAGGAAACTCATCTGTGCTTAAAAATCCATTACGCACAATGAATCCTCCCACAAACCACCTCACACTGAACACACACACACACACACCACTGCGCTTTCAATTAAAGTAAAACCACACCTGACGCATCACACTAGACGGCAGGACAGAGTTTAAGATCGTCCTTAAGCATTTTAAGAGTAAATCTAGAGATCTTGTGTCTGAATAAACTCTGATGTCTACAAACAAACACAATCGGACACTTTGGGATCAACAAATCTATTTACTCTTAAATGACCTTAAAAGATGTACAACAACTAGGGTTATTATAGTTTAATAAAACTAAAATCAAATTTTTAGTTTATTAAATTGTTACTTGAAATAAAAAATAGTAAAAAACAAACAAAAAACTATTATAAATATAAATAATTTTTAAAATATTAAAAAACCTTTAAATTATTT
>RJVU01007700.1:3839270-3900778 GCA_003731715.1 Anabarilius grahami | reverse complement strand
TTAGGAACATTTATAATTTTAATTTATATTGATGTACTTAATGTACTAAATTAATTAAAACTAAAATAACAATTAAAACGATATAGACATAAAAAAAAGACAAAAACGTTAAAATTAGTGATTAAAAAAAAAATTCAGACTATTAATAAAAACTATAATAGTATCTTGATGATACTAAAACAACACTGAGCAGACAGATGTGTTTGATGTTCATCTGCACTTCGACATGTTATCATTAGCTAAGCTTAATACTATAGAAGTTTGTTCGTTGTTAGTTCAAGTTGATTTACCAATACATTTTTAAAATCAAAAGATGTATGTGTTAACATCAGTAAATGTACTAACATGAATAAACAATGAACAACTGCATTTTTATTAAATAACATTGACAAAGATCAATAAAAGCTGTAAGAAATATTCCCATCTTGTTAGCTAATGCATTAGCCTAACCTTTTTTTGATCAAAATTTAAAAAAATTAAATAATGCATCATCAATTCTTCTTCCAAAACGTGTTTTTGCTTTACCCCGATTCACTATGGTAAGCCTGTTATAGGCGTTTATATTTTAGACCGGTCGGGTCGGTTTTCGCGGGAAATTTCGTACATACGTCGCTCGCCCGTGCGTGGCTCGTCATATCCGTAAATAGAAAAGTTGCTCCGTGTCTGGTGTGGGAGCGGCACATTTTAGTTGTCAAAACGAGCAAGAAATGTTGCGATAGAGCCGCTAAATCTCCGTGGATTCACCCGTTTTAAACAAACGCCGAAAAGAGAGGGCGTGGCTCGGCTTGTTGATGGCGTGAAATGTTGTAAAAGGGACGTTATTACTACTTAATTACCATCTAGTAGATGTTTTATGAGCAGAAGGATAACTATATTCACCCGCAGAGTTATGCAAGCCAAAGGACGATCAAAACAAAGCATGCAGTTCTGCCTTTCAACCGCCAGAGGGCCAAAGGTTATACTTAAGTGTACTTTTAACTTTTTTTTACCTAATGAGACCTCATTGTAAAGTGTTACTGAATGAGCAAATATGAAAATTTGACAGAAGTTCAAATGACTTCTACACTTGATTGCCTGCTATTTGTCTTAGGCGTCGTATAAAGTACAGATGAACAAAAAAGACAAAAACCTGGAAGATGAAGCGAAAGAAAAGGATGATGCCAAGTGAAGAAAAGCACAAAAGAAGACGTCGTCTTTCAATCATTTTAATACATGGTTACCTGTACACATGAGGAAGAAAAGAAACACTAAAATTAAACATTTTCGAAATTATAATATCCCTTTTCATTAAGCAATGAAGTTAATACTAGATCAATTTGTAACTAGTCAATCATACATATATTAGATCACACAGAGTAGAAAGGAAAAACAGAATTAAAAAGTTACTGGATCGGGACTGTACAGGAGTCCACAGTGTGTACTGGGATGGATGAGGGGCTTCAGAGAGACCGCCGGTACCAAATAAGACAAGAACTTTGATCTTCCAATACTTCGAATATAAAAAACTACAATTAATTAATACACAGGTAGGCTCTGAGAGGCTTAGCAGTCTTGAACGCTTTAAACGCTTTAAAGTTTACAGAACACACATAAAACGTCTCATCTGTCAGCAAGATGCAACATCAAATTTCAAATTACACATTCACAATCTTTGACAAATTTCAGTATGAAAACAGAACAGAAAAACAGGGACAGTTTTCCTGCAAAACACAGGACAAAAAAGTCTTTGATTTAATTATATATATTTTTAAATAAAGTATTTAGTCAAGTATCTGAGCATACATACATAGTTTTACAAGAGAGCAAAGGCAAAAAACAACCACCCTTTCCCCGTCAAATCACTGTAATAAAAAATTATCCGTTACATTTGCATACGTCTAAAAAAAAACCTCTAAGATCTACAAGTTAAACGTCTGTCAAAATATTAGAGAAATCCATCTTTGTTTCAAAAAAAAGAAAAAAAAAAAAACTGAAATAAGATATTGCACCTTTTTCAACCAGAGTACAATAAAATGACAATGAAAACAGAATACAAAGTACATGAGGAATTACATCATCAGGAACCGACTGCCATTCGCCGTTTTTCGTGTAACAAAAGCATATATTTCTGTAACAAAAACATCACAGTTTTTTATTTAATCGCACTGAATTAAAATGCTTTATGTATAAGAAAAAAGAAAGAAAACATTTTGTACACATTCTTAAAACATTGCATGACAAAACTTAACGATAACGTATTCAAGACTGCTAAGCCCACGATCATTTTATTGCAACAGAACTAGAAAAATAAGAGATTATATTGCGCGATCAATGAAATGCCGCAACTCCGGGGTTCGTTTTGGCGATATACATCTGAATATATATATATCGTTGAATTAAAAAGGAAGAATAGAAAACAAACCAACTCTGAAACGGTCCAAAAAGGATCCCGGAAATTGCCCATTCGAATAAATGGTGTGTACACAAGGATTTAGTAACAATTTTGATGTCCTGATTTAGAAATAGTTCTCTTTTTAAATCATATAAGTCATTCTACAGCTAGTGTTTCTCACTAAGAAAAAAAGTAAAAGTCTTCAAGGCGTTGCAAATCTAGAAACCTCTGTTACAAAAGGTCTGTTTCCTCCTCGCAGTGATTCAAAAATCTTCAACTAAAGGGTCCGTGGTCGTCCGCTTTAATGATCCTGCAGGACGAGAGGAAAAATGTTATGAACACACCGGCGGTCAAACACTGGGATCATTCAGATTTTTTTACGTTTTAAAACAGCTGTTTTCTATGTGAATATATTGTAAATAAAATACAGTAAAAATTGTGAATTACAATTTCAAATAGCTGTTATGTGAAAATTGTAAATAAAACAGTAAAAATTTTGAAATATTACCATTTAAAACGGCTCTTTTCGATGTGAATATATTGTAAATAAAATACAGTAAAATTGTGAATTACAATTTCAAATAGCTGTTATGTGAAAATTGTAAATAAAACAGTAAAAAAAATGTGAAATATTGCTATTTAAAACAGCTCTTTTTGATGTGAATATATTGTAAATAAAATACAGTAAAAATTGCGAAATATTAAAATTTAAAACTGCTGTTATCTAAGCTGTTTTCTATGTAAATATATTGTAAAAACAGTAAAAGTTTAAAATAGTTTATAAATAGCTGTTTTCTATATGAATAAATAAATAAAACAGTAAAATCGCTGTTTCTATGTAAATATATTGTAAATAGAACAGTAAAAATTGTAAAATATTACCATTTAAAACGGCTCTTTTCGATGTGAATATATTGTAAATAAAATACAGTAAAAATTGTGAATTACAATTTCAAATAGCTGTTATGTGAAAATTGTAAATAAAACAGTAAAAATTGTGAAATATTACAATTTAAAATCGCTGTTTCTATGTAAATATATTGTAAATAGAACAGTAAAAATAGTAAAATATTACCATTTAAAACGTCTCTTTTCGATGTGAATATATTGTAAATAAAAAATTGTGAAATATTACAATTCAAAATAGCTGTTTTGACGTAAATATATTGTAAAAACAGTAAAAATGTGAATTATTAGTTTAAAATAGCCGTTTTCTGTATGAATATATAGTAAATAAAATACAGTAAAAATTGTAAATTACAATTTCAAATAGCTGTTTTTATGTGAATATTGTAAATAAAACAGTAAAAATTGTGAAATATTGCTATTTAAAACAGCTCTGTTTGATGTGAATATATTGTAAATAAAATACAGTAAAAATTGTGAAATATCATTTTAAAATGGCTGCTTTATGTGAATATATTGTAAATAAAATTTGTGAAATATTACAATTCAAAATAGCTGTTTTGACGTAAATATATTGTAAAAACAGTAAAAATGTGAATTATTAGTTTAAAATAGCTGTTTTCTATATGAATATATAGTAAATAAAATACAGTAAAATTGTGAATTACTATTTAAAATAGCTGTTTTTTTGTGAATATTGTAAACAGTAAAAATTGCGGAATATTATAACAATTTTAAACAGCTGTTATCTAAGCTGTTTTCTATGTAAATATATTGTAAAAACAGTAAAAGTTAAAAATAGTTTATAAATCGCTGTTTTCTATATGAATAAATAAATAAAACAGTAAAAATTGTGAAATATTACCATTTAAAACGGCTCTTTTCGATGTGAATATATTGTAAATAAAATACATTAAAAATTTTGAAATATTAAAATTTAAAACAGCTGTTATTCTAAGCTGTTTTCTATGTAAATATATTGTAAAAACAGTAAAAATGTGAAATATTCGTTTAAAAATAGCTGTTTTCTATATGAATATATAGTAAATAAAACAGTAAAAATTGTGAAATATTACAATTTAAAACAGCCGTTTTCTAAGTAAATATATTGTAAATAAAACAGTAAAAATTGTGAAATATTCCTATTTAAAACAGCTCTTTTTGATGTGAATATATTGTAAATAAAATACAGTAAAAATTGTGAAATATCATTTTAAAATGGCTGCTTTATGTGAATATATTGTAAATAAAAAATTGTGAAATATTACAATTCAAAATAGCTGTTTTGACGTAAATATATTGTAAAAACAGTAAAAAAGTGAATTTTTAGTTTAAAATAGCTGTTTTCTATATGAATATATAGTAAATAAAATACAGTAAAATTGTGAATTACTATTTAAAATAGCTGTTTTTTTGTGAATATTGTAAACAGTAAAAATTGCGAAATATTATAAAACTTTAAAACAGCTGTTATTCTAAGCTGTTTTCTATGTAAATATATTGTAAAAACAGTAAAAATTTGAAATATTCGTTTAAAAATAGCTGTTTTCTATATGAATATATAGTAAATAAAACAGTAAAAATTTTGAATTACAATTTAAAACAGCTGTTTTCTAAGTAAATATATTGTAAAAACAGTAAAAATGTGAAATATTAGTTTAAAACAGCTGTTTTCTACATGAATATATAGTAAATAAAATACAGTAAAAATTGTGAAATATTACTATTTAAAACTGCCATTTTAAATTGTAAAAATAATTCACAGTTTTACTCTATGTTTGATGAAATAAATGCAGCCTTGGTGAGCAGAAGAAATGTCTTTTAATGTTCAAATAATTCCAAACCTTTGACTGGCAGCGCACAAGCCGCTAAATATTATATGATGAATCTCTATAGTGTGTTTACCGGGAGGCCGGGAGCCTGTGTCTGTCCCTGGCTGTAATACGCCCCCTGCTGTCTGTAATACTCCACCCAGGCGGCGCTGTAGTCTGGAGGAGAACTCTGCTGAGAACCAGGACCGGCTCCCTGAGCTGAACACACAGACAGAAGGATGAGAACACGGACATCCAGCTACATTCGACTAACAGCCGCAGGACAGACGGTCTTACTCTGTTTCTTGTAATACTCCTCCCATGCTTTGCTGTAGTCGGAGCCGCTGCTCTGGCCTTGGTTCTGTTGACCTGCACAGAGATCATCAGTTAGTACAAGGGCTGCAGGATCCATCCAAATAAAGCAGAAATCTCAATACAGCTATTATCAAATGGCAAAGGCTGCGATTTAATTAAACAAATACATGCACTGTGTGTATGAGAATGAAGCGCAGCGCTGTGTTCATTTACACGTGAGCTGCTCATGATCCGCCGGCGTCTCAGAGCGTCTCGATTCATCTGCATCTGCAACTTCATCCGCATCTGCTGTGAGTTTGAGTCGCTTTAACATGCGTTTGAGAACTAAACACGCCAAACATCTTCACAAACTCATAATGAAATGCGCTTTAAGGGCTCCTGAGGTTTCACGCCAAAATAAAAGTTTGGTTTAATATTTGAAAGCCATGAATTATTAGTATTGTGTAATTTTACAGTTAAAATATTTTTTCTTTTACAGAGAAATATTACTATTGTAATATTTCTCTGTAAATTAAAAAAAATTGAGTAATTAAATAATAAAATCAAGTATTTAAGATAAAAATAATTTTCATATTTTGTTTTATTTTTATATTTTTACTATATTAATAACAATAATAAAGCCATATTGATATAGAAATAATTTTTTCGCCAAATTGCGCAGCATGACGTACCATCCGTATTGATTTTTCACAGGATGTTTTACCCATATTTTGAACTACACATTGCATTCGTTTTTTTGTGCGCAAATGAAAAACAACAACAGTATTCCAGTCCATTCAAAAGTGGCGGTAAATAATATGGCAGACCCGGAAAACTGTTAAAAATAAAAACCCCTCAAACGAGTCTCCCTATGATGTTGTTCACACAGACGTTTCAGAGATACTTGCCTAGCTTCTTATAATACTGCTCCCACGCTTTGGAATAGTCCATCTGGCCGGTCTGGGATCCATTGTGACCTGAAATGAGCAGAATGAAATGAATCTGACGGTCCTCAGAAGAAACGTTCATGATGTAACGGATGTGAAACTCACTGGGGTCCTGCTGGCTCTGGGGCTGCCATGTCTGATATGTGGTTCCCCAACCTCCAGTCATGAACGTCTGCGGACCACTGGTGCACAAAACAACATCTCACAGATTACAAACACACACCTGACACAATCATCTGGACTAAAACACACTGATGCACACTGCTCAGTTTTGAGACACTCACAACAAGGAAACAAGATCCTGCAGGGAAACTCTATTCTGTTTTGATCTTAGACTAAAAATAACAAGAAAGAAAGAAAGACTCTCACTTCTGATGAGGGGTCGCTGGTCCTTGGGTGAAAGGACTGAGTCCAAAGCTGCTGTTTCCTCCCATTCCAGACGCCTGCATGAGGAAGAGCAGAATAACGCATCAGACACACTCTGATCTTGGACGCATACTTGAGTTTACTTTCACAAACACCACGTTTGGGGTCAGAAAGGTTTTCTTTTAAAGAAATTAATACTGTTATTCAAACAGAAAGCGATCACTCACCCCGATCTTCTCGTCTATCAGCTGTCTGGCCATTTCCATCTGCTGAGGAGATCCGCGGATGGAGAAGATCCGGACGTTGGGGTCGGTGTTTGGAGGAGGATTTCTCTGCAGCTCCACATGAGCGCCGGACTGCTGGTTGATGTTCTTTATGGTCTCTCCACCTGAGCAGAACACAAACACATGAGCACGACCTTCAGAAGTGTTTCTGGCTCAACGATCCTCACACAGATGCATCATATGCAATCCGTCCTGTTTGAAGCTTGAGTATCTGGGAAGATTTTAAGACACCTCATGATTTGACCAGTTTGAACCAGTGGTTGACATATATCAGCTGATCTTTAGCATTTTGAGATTTTCGGCATCAGCAGGCAAGTTTTCTGTTTTGCCAATGTGACTTTTATTTTGACAGCACTGAGAACGGAAGCACCTGAGCATTCTCCATCTGCTTTAGCTTCCTTTCTCTGCAAATACGCATTTATATCATTTAAATATTTGAATATCTAAAACATTTAATTTCCTTGCAAACTTTGGCGAATTCAGATTTTCTGAAATGCGCATTTGTTGACTACATAAAAACATGTACTCTGTACATAGGGTTATTATTGTAAACTAAAACTATTAAAAACATTTCTGTTAATTACGGAGCTCTGCATGACATGCAGGGGAAAAAAAGGTAAATCGTGCGCATGATTTACAAATTCGTTCCCTCATTTTACTAAATTGGGTGCACAATTTACTACAATTTGCTAAATCATGCGCATGATTTATAAATCGAGGGAACGAAATAGTAAATCGTGCGAATGTTTTAGCAAATCGTGGGAACGAAATAGTAAATTGTGCGAACGTTTTAGCAAATCGAGAGAACGAAATAGTAAATCGTGCGAACATTTTAGCAAATCGAGGGAACGAAATAGTAAATCGTGCGAACATTTTAGCAAATCGTGGGAACGAAATAGTAAATTGTGCGAACGTTTTAGCAAATCGAGAGAACGAAATAGTAAATCGTGCGAACATTTTAGCAAATCGAGGGAACGAATTAGTAAATCATGCGAACATTTTAGCAATTCTAGAGAACGAAATAGTAAATCGTGCGAACATTTTAGCAAATCGAGGGAACGAAATAGTAAATCGTGCGAACATTTTAGCAAATCGAGGGAACGAAATAGTAAATCGTGCGAACATTTTAGCAAATCGTGGGAACGAAATAGTAAATTGTGCGAACGTTTTAGCAAATCGAGAGAACGAAATAGTAAATCGTGCGAACATTTTAGCAAATCGAGGGAACGAATTAGTAAATCATGCGAACATTTTAGCAATTCTAGAGAACGAAATAGTAAATCGTGCGAACATTTTAGCAAATCGAGGGAACGAAATAGTAAATCGTGCGAACATTTTAGCAAATCGAGGGAACGAAATAGTAAATCGTGCGAACATTTTAGCAAATCGAGGGAACGAAATAGTAAATCGTGCGAACATTTTAGCAAATCGAGGGAACGAATTAGTAAATCATGCGAACATTTTAGCAAATCGAGGGAACGAATTAGTAAATCGTGCGAACATTTTAGCAAATCGAGGGAACGAATTAGTAAATCGTGCGAACATTTTAGCAAATCGAGGGAACGAATTAGTAAATCGTGCGAACATTTTAGCAAATCGAGGGAACGAATTAGTAAATCGTGCGAACATTTTAGCAAATCGAGGGAACGAATTAGTAAATCGTGCGAACATTTTAGCAAATCGAGGGAACGAATTAGTAAATCGTGCGAACATTTTAGCAAATCGAGGGAACGAATTAGTAAATCATGCGAACATTTTAGCAAATCGAGGGAACGAATTAGTAAATCGTGCGAACATTTTAGCAAATCCAGGGAACGAATTAGTAAATCGTGCGAACATTTTAGCAAATCCAGGGAACGAATTAGTAAATCGTGCGAACGTTTTAGCAAATCGTGGGAACGAAATAGTAAATCGTGCGAACGTTTTAGCAAATCGAGAGAACGAAATAGTAAATCGTGCGAACATTTTAGCAAATCGAGGGAACGAATTAGTAAATCCTGCAAACAATTTAGCAAACCGAGGGAACGAATTAGTAAATCATGCGAACATTTTAGCAATTCTAGAGAACGAAATAGTAAATCATGCGAACATTTTAGCAAATCAAGAGAACGAATTAGTAAATCATGCAAACATTTTAGCAAATCGAGGGAACGAATTAGTAAATCGTGCGAACGTTTTAGCAAATCGAGGGAACGAATTAGTAAATCGTGCGCATATTTTAGCAAATCGAGGGAATGAATTAGTAAATCATGCGAACATTTTAGCAAATCGAGGGAACGAATTAGTAAATCGTGCGCACGTTTTAGCAAATCGAGGGAAATAAAAAAATAAATTAAACCTAAATAGAAATATATAAAAAAAGACTAATAAAATGACAAAAGTACATAACGAAATTACAAAATTTAACTAAAATTAACATGAAAAACAAAAAATAAGAAGCTCATTCGAAATATTAATAAAACTAATAAAACTAAAATAAAAACTAAAATAACACTGGTCTGTGTGAATTGGATGCAGATATTTCAAATTTTTTTTTCATGTAAATTTATTTACAAATTATTTATTACTAGTTTTGTAAATATTGAAAAATAAATATAAATTAATTTTAACTATTGTTAAGCATGTTTTTTACTATATCATGCATATGGGCATCGGCCATATCAGTTGAGCAACGTAAAGCATCTTTAAATCCTCTGCTCGAGGGAGAAACGAGGGGTCTCGGGATTGTGTCCGAACACAGGAAAGCCTGGTAAAGGGAAACACAGTGATGTCTGAACATTTGTTCACTTGTGGGAGACGCATCTAGGCGGCGTGACCCCGGCTGACCCGGGCTGAAACTGCTCATCAAAACCACTCCTCCTCTCTTTGCCTCTGCGCCAGGGCAGATTGACTGAGACGGGCCATTAAGCTATTGTCAAACAAATTGAACTTCTGCATTAATGAAGCCATTATGAGCTCCGCAGCCAAACAGAGGGACGGATAAAGACCCGAGCGTTGAGTTCATGGACTGAGGAGCTCTAATTCAAGCGTATAGAGGACTGGTTAAAGGCTGCTGGTTAAAACTACAGGTGGTCTTCGACACGCACTGAAAAGTGAGTCTAACAAAGCTGATCAACAATGAGATCTGCGTCTCTCACTGAGGTCAGAGTTAACAGCCCTGTTGGGTATGAGAACCACAAATCAGCATTAACTGGCAGCAAATGATTTTCTCTCATTTTCAATATTTTGAGGTTTGTTGATAAAATGCATCTAAAGGAATGAGAAAGATGACAAATGCGGACAGATAAGTTACATATACTCATTAAAATTACCTCCATATATAACCAAACCCAAATTCATTGCATTAATAACAGTGATTTTGACAATCTCTTTAACGTAAATAAAATGAATTGCTGTTCATAATTGAATGGCTAAAACAAAATGCCCTGAAATTCCAAGAAAAAAAATGAACGATTAAAAAAAACCTGAAATATTACTACATGCAATAATTACCCACAATCCAACAGTCCCTGTACAACAGTGTTATTTTAGTATTATTACAAAACTATTACAGTTTGTTGATATTTTCAATTACACCACTTTTATATTTTCCGTTTTAATTTTCAAGTTTTAGTATTTTTTGTGCATTTTTTAGTCATTTTTATTAGTGTCTTTTTAAAAATATTTCTATATAATTTATTACGTTTTAGTTGATTTAGTTTTAGATATTTTAGTTCTTCAACCTGAAATAAACTAATGACAATTGCTGCTTAATATATTTTTTTTATATTTTATTTTGGTTAGTGAAAATGTTGAGTTTTAGTTAATGATAATTAAAAAAGAAAAAGTGTGAATGTCAAAACGTTAACCGTTTCATTCACCAGTGAACAGAACGTCACTCATCGGATGAACGGCACAGTTTTAAGACCACCCAGAAGATGTTTTACCCCATTGTAGACAAATAAAGAGCTTAAAGGGTCCCTACAGAGTGAGCACTTATAAGGGCCATTGTATACAAAGTGACGATTCTGAAAAACGTTAATCTGAGTTTTGTTTGAGCGAAGTAAACTAGATTTCCACCAACTCAAAAATGTATTCCATGATGTCTTAATTATTATGTACTTTCATTACAATGCAATTACAAAACAACTTTACAACACAATGTTGTTTCCTATAAATGAACATCCTGCTGTAGCTTCTGTACTTTTAAGGGCCTTTTTCCCACCCAGAACGATAACTATAACCAGTAGATGATAGTTATTCTCAGTTTTGTTTTCTGTCGCTTTTAAATGCTCGAGAGCTTTTTACAGTTGAGTGGATTTAAATTGGCTGTCAATATTTTTATCGTTCATCAGCTAAAAATCGTTCTGAAAGTTGTTCCTCTGTGCCTCTATCATTATAGTTGTGGTGCGGACTTCTGTATTATAATAGAATTAGAATGAGTTATTTAGTATTTACTCTTGAAACTTGGCATTGTGGTACCCCGAACATTGCTGCGTTTGATACGATCAACTGTTTGCGACATTTAAAGCTCTTAACAGAACAAAACCGGCCAATATTTAAATGAATTAATTGAACAAAATCAACCAATATTTAAAATTTATTAAAAGACAAAATTTTTAATTAAAACAAAACTGACTGATACCGATATTTAAAACTCTTGCTACAACAAAACAGACCAACATGTCAATCTCTTACAAGAACAAAACAGCTACATTTAAATTTATTAATAAAACAAAACTGACACCGATATTTAAATCTCTTACCAGAACAAAACAGACCAATATTCAACCAATATTTAAATAGAACAAAACCAAACGATATTTAAATCTTTCTAGAACAAAATCGGCTGATATTTAAATTTATTAATAAAAACAAAACCAACTGATATTTAAATTAATAGAACAAAACCGACCAACATTTAAATCTTTTACAAGAACAAAACAGACCAAAATTTAAATTTATTAATAAAACAAAACCGACTGATACAAAACCGATATTTAAAACTCTTGCTAGAACTAAACTGACCGATATTTAAATCTCTTACCAGAACAAAACAGACCAATAATTAACCGATATTTGAATATATTAATAGAACCAAACCAACTGATATTTAAATCTCTTGCTAGAACAAAATCGGCTGATATTTGAATTAATAGAACAAAACAGAAAGATATTTAAATCTCTTAAAAAGAACAAAACCGACCATTATTTAAATATATTAATAGAACAAAACCAACCAATATTGCTAACACAAAACTGGCTGATATTTAAATTATTAATAGAACAAAACTGAATGACATTTAAATCTCTTACAAGAACAAAACAGACCGAAATTTAAATGAATAAAACAAAACCGACTGATATTTAAATATATTAATAGAAAACCAACCGATATTTAAATCTCTTGCTAGAACAAAACCGACCGATATTTAAATATATTAATAGAAAACCAACCATTATTTAAATATATTAATATAACAAAATCAACCGATATTTAAATCTCTTGCTAGAACAAAACCGGCTGATATCCGAATTTATTAATAGAACAAAACTGAATGACATTTAAATCTCTTACAAGAACAAAACAGACCGAAATTTAAATGAATAAAACAAAACCGACTGATACAAAACCGATATTTGAAACTCTTGCTAGAACTAAACTGACCGATATTTAAATGTAATAGAACAAAACCGACCGATATTTAAATCTCTTACCAGAACAAAAGAGACCAATAATTAACCGATATTTAAATATATTAATAGAACCAAACCAACCGATATTTAAATCTCTTACAAGAACAAAACAGACCGAAATTTAAATGTATTACAACCGACTGATACAAAACCGATATTTAAAACTCTTGCTAGAACAAAACCGACCGATATTTAAATCTCTTACCAAACAAAACAGACCAATATTTAACCAACATTTAAATATATTAATAGAAAACCAACCGATATTTAAATATATTAACAGAACAAAACCAACCGATATTTAAATCTCTTGCTAGAACAAAACCGACCGATATTTAAATATATTAATAGAAAACCAACCGATATTTAAATATATTTATATAACAAAACCAACCGATATTTAAATCTCTTGCTAGAACAAAACCGACCGATATTTAAATATATTAATAGACAACCAACCGATATTTAAATATATTAATATAACAAAATCAACTGATATTTAAATCTCTTGCTAGAACAAAACCGACCGATATTTAAATATATTAATAGAAAACCAACCGATATTTAAATATATTAATATAATAAAATCAACCGATATTTAAATCTCTTGCTAGAACAAAACCGGCTGATATCCGAATTTATTAATAGAACAAAACTGAATGACATTTAAATCTCTTAAAAAGAAAAAAAAAAAAAAANAAAAAAAAAAAAAAAAAGACCAATATTTAAATGTATTAATAGAACAAAACAGATCGATATTTAAATCTCTTAAAAGAGAAAAAACGACCGATATTTAAATATCTTATGCTAGATCTAATGAGTTGAAAGTGAGAAAATAATCATAATTTTTACCCTTCCAGTCAAATATTGTGCTGCAAACATCAATAACAGCTTTAACTTGTCAATGCTGGCAAATGAGCATGGTATAAGCAAATCCCACTGGTACTTTGCCTCTACGTTGTGCATTAAAATCGTTTAATGCACAGCTAGCCATGATACAAAACCTAAAATGACAAAATTACATATCATATTGTTGTATCTCAGCACGTCTAGTTCTAACCTTTGCCGATCACAAGGCCACACTTATCAGCTGGTATTGTGTAGGTGACTTCCTGCAAGCCTCCAGGAGTTCCCATGTTCCAATCACCACGTCCTCTGCCGCGACCTCTGGGTCCGACTGGACCTCCAAAACCATCACGCTCCTGAACACCAAACAGAGAGATAAAATACAAGCCACACAAAACATCCAGAATTGGTCATGTGGACATAGACCAAATGCTAAATATAACCCTATACTGACTAACTTAACCAGAGTCTAACTGAACTGAGCTGTTTGCATTGATTCTGTCCTTTTCCTGTTTATCACTGCTCTGAAACATTCTGGATTGTATTAATCGCTACAGAAATAAAGCTGACTGATCCAGATGTACCTGTGCTGTTTGGACCAGATCATTGATGAGGTGAACGGCATGTTGACATCGGTCGGGCTGACCCATCACCTGAGCGATCCGGTCGGGACTGATCCCATCATCTGAAACAGTCACACACATACGGGTTTATGAACAGACATCCAGGGATTAAAAGAAAAAAAAATTTAGTTTAGACAAGTTTATGGATAATTCATACTGAAAAATGTATTGAACTACAGTACACTAACAACCATTTCATGAGCTATTTCAATTTAATTAAATTCACATTTGAATCACAATTCTGCATTGTTTGCTACCTCCATTCAAATTCAGTAAGTGAATGAATTAATCAGGCATTCTCAGTTGAATTGCTCAGCTGCATATGAATATTCATGGGATTGTAAACAGTGTAAACATGTGAGAGAACAGTATATTAATCCCTGTAAACTTCTTAACGCTTCAATGATCCCTGCTGGGCCTCCACGGGTCTTAAGAGATTTGTGTGATCAAGTGTGTCCCAACATGCCCTAACCTGAGTTCACCAACATCCCATCCCGAAGCAGATACAGGTACAGATAAACCACACACAGGAGGACATACGGAAGCAGCTATACATCAGCGAAGCCTTTACACCTCGGGTGTGCATTGCTTTCTAATAATTCAACTGACCTTTTTTAAAAGGGGAACGTGCCCAAAAGTGCAGATTTTACCCCCCGGAACGCGATCTTCACCGGGGGACCCCCCTGAAATGCAATTTGGCTAGTTCTGGGTAGTAATTGGGTGGGTTTTGTTGTGAAAACCTGGCTGTAAGGACCTTTGAGATAACTGAAATCATTTGGCGAAGTGATATGGAACTGTAATGCGGTGAAAACCTGCCTGGAACTACTTTGTGCATTTCACTGAAAATAATTGCACACCTTAGAATGTTCATCAACCAATCAGATTCAAGCATTCAACAGCCCTGTAAGTATAAATATTTGTTGAAAAACCTAAACTAAACCTAAATTATAAATGAAAAACTGAAATGAGTTTAAATTGAAGCACTAAAATTATTAACTAAAACAGCAATATTTATAAAAAAATAAAAAATAAATGACAAAAGCACAAAATTACTAAAAATTAAACAAAAAAATAAACATAAAAATAAAAGCTAATTCAAAATATTAATAAAACTTTAACACTGCTATACGTGTATCAAAGACAATTTACATACAAACTAAAATGAAAGTAATGGTAAGTATTAGGGATGCACGATATATCGGCCACCATATCGGTATCGGGCGATATTATGTTCATTTTTAATGTTATCGTTATTATTAAAGCTAATAAATATATTAAAGCATATATTAAAGCTTATAAATAATGGCTTATTTCTAGAGATGCACCGATATATCGGTCAATTATCGGTATCGGCCGATAAAAGTACATTTTCACACTATCGGCTATCGGTTGATCGGCCGATATATCCTGTCGATCAAAAGACGGCAGAAAATTGTGCTGCATTAAGGCAATTGAAATATGATTGGAATATGATTGGAATCAGGCCATATAAAGTCTTCTTGTTTTTGGTCTCTACTAGAACAGGTTTTCCTGCTTGAATGTTGATTATTTTCCTCATATTCTCCATTGTTGCAGCTCCTCTCTTCCCAGTCTGTCAGTAACGCTCTGTTTAGTTCCTGTCTCTATGAAGCCCCTCCTTCTGAAAAGCACAATGTGCTCTGATTGGTCGACTGGAGCAGTGTGTTGTGATTGGTGTTTGGGAAATGTCCCGCCCCTTACCATAACCACCAGTTTCAACACACTACTAACTCACTCAACCAGGCCCCGCCTCTTTATTCTGTGTATGAATTATTTAAACGAGGAATATTGTGACGTGTTCGTTCACGGAAAAAAACTCAAGACTCCAATGGAGGCGTTTCAGGGAGTTCAGAAACACTGACACTGATATAGAGAACTACTTTTTCATGCTCAAACAGCAACAAAGTTGGAAAAAAACATATTAGGTCCTCTTTAAATAACACTGACCTGGCTTAAACTGGATCCTGACACCCGCATCGTTCTGAATCTTCTTGATCATCTCTCCGTTTCTGCCAATGACGATACCAACCGCAAACCTGGGCACTGCAACCTGCGTGTGCAAACAAATTATGAATTATTTATGGCTTAAAAAGCTCAAAATGACTTAAATCTCGGGAGCTGAACATGCTTACATCGATGCTGCTGCCCAGTCTGGAGCCGAAGTCACTGCGGCCGCTCCTGAAATCTCCCTGATCCTTTTCCCTGATGATCTCAACGACCAGCTCTCGCGCTTGCTGTAGCAAACACACACAGGGTCAGAGGTCATTCAACCTGACTGTGGATCTGAGACTGTAAACACCCCGATATACTCAAGCTGAAGCTCCTTTTTGTTCTACGTTTAGGGGTTAAAAGAAGTTTGAAATACATTTGCAGCAAGAAATCCTGATGGTTAGATGAATATGTGCTGCACGCTTTCCTCTCAATAACAAAATAAACAACAAAAATACCAGTTAAAAATGTATATTGAAACGAGCACAAGTGTCCAAAAATTTAAAATATGAGCAGAAAATTATTTTTTTTTAGATCAGTGACCACATTGTTTGTTATTCTGATTCATTTTTCAATTCGTTTTTACAAGCGTTTTTAAGTTTTTAGTGACTGCAATACTTTTGAGTGGAAAATTAACCCCATACGTCCGACCTTGATGGCCTAAACAGAAGAAATGAACCAGATAGGCGGACCCTCAGAGCCACACCTGCCTATTACATCATCACCACTGACCAATGGAGGTGTTAGAAGCTTTGTTTTGGCCTGATTTTGTTTGAAATGAAGTCACACCAGTTCATTCTTCGATTTTGCTTTAAGTATATCAGGGCTGTAATGTTATTAAAGACACAGACCTGAACTTTATAAGGGTCTCCAGTGATTCTCAAGGGTTTGTCTGATCCAGTGGGCATCGGGTCGTCCTGAATCATGATCATCTTCACTCCTGTCCTCTCCTGTGGGCGCACAAAATAAAATTAGAAATATCCAATATATAAATACACATATTGGGAAAAATAAAAAGGATTTAAAAAATAAAACATTTCATAGAATCTAAATAAAACAGATTATTTCACTTCATTTTTTGATTACTAGCATTTAATTTACCATTAAATCAGAGTAGAGAAAAAAAATTAAAATGAAGGGAAAAAGATTTTGGGAAAAAAAGTAACGAAATTTAGGGGGGGAAAAAAAGAAAAAGAAGAAAAAAGTCATATGGTCCTACTAATAGTTTTAACAACAGAGGAAGGAATGAAATGGAAACAAACAATTTCAAAAATTGAATAAATAAATACAGTGTATGTATTTATTTCAATAAATATATAAAATAATAATCTATTTTAATAAATTTAAATATTTAGCTTTTCACACCCCAAAATAATGTATTTTGACGTAAAACTATAAAAAAATAAAATGCACACAGAATATTAATTTAATGCATTTTTTTTTTATATATATAAAATTAAGCAATTTTTCTCCTCTACTTCCCCAAAATGGTGTATTTTGCGAGAGCTACACATCTCTGTATTTCAACCAAAAATAATGGTAAATATTTCAGTGGTAATTGATGCATCACCCCTTTCAGACATTTTGATTTTATGTCATCATAAATAAATGAATATAAAAACAAGAGGACAGTGATATAGAATTATGGGTAACATCACAACCTGAAATGTTAAAAAAAGCTTCATCACAGATCAGAGGGTTAAAAAGTCGAGGGTCACCTGACACTAAAGTACAAAACCAGAAACACACTAATAACCACCAACCTGAAGCTGTTTGATGGTGTCGCCTCCCTTCCCAATGACCAGGCCAACTTTACTGGCAGGGATCAGGATCTCCTGGACAGCGCTGTTCCCGTCCATCTGAGTGTGGAAGCCCGGCCCGTTCCGACACCGGTCCACAATCTGCCCCAACAACCTCTTCGCTTGCCTGACGGACGGAAATGAAGAGAGAGAGATCATAAACGACGGAAGACAAAATCTGCTGCTTTTGTATTAAAGGGTTAAACTTAGGGCTGGGGTGAAAATTGTGTTTGCATACAAATCAGCTGTTAATTTTAACCTGTACTGCACCTGATGTACTTTCAAATTAATCGACATAGAATCGGAATCAAGCGGTGTAATGTGTGTGGATGCCCAGCCCTAGTTAAACAGCAGTGCCAGTTCAAGGGTGAATTCTTACTCGATACTTTCTGGGGTCCCGGTCAGGGTGCAAGGCCTATCCATCATACCTCCACTGTCTGTGGGGGACACGACAAATAATTGCAAGAAACTGAAAACAGATTATAAACAAAGCACAACACAAACTGTGGGCGAACTGGCCTGAGTCACAAACGCTTTCGCTCAGATCGTCAGTTTCTTGTGGCCGTCAGATGTTTAGTTTCCATTACAACTTTTGACATGTGACGTCAAGCCTTGAAAACCTGCAGGACCTGAATCTGCATGAACGCTTTAAAGCTTCAGAGATTGTATCGTCTCTGGATCATCGTTATTCTACTAATCTTAAAAACATTTGTTAATTGTAATAAAGCTGAAATAAAGTTATATGTAAATATTAGTTGAAAAAAATTTAACTAAATGAAAATTAGAAATGTTGCCTCAGCAACAAACTGAAATAAGATTAAGTTGAAGCACTAAAATAATGAATCGGAAATGAATAAAAAGTAAAACTCAAAAATAAATTAAACCCAAGTAGCAAATTATTTTTAAATATGTATATATACAATGAATAAAATGACGAAAGCACAAAATGAAATTACTAGAAAATGAATCTAAAATTAACATGAAAACCAAAAATATGAAAATAAAATATAAATATTAGTTGAAAAAATTTTACTAAATGAAAATTAGAAATGTTGCCTTGGCAATAAACTGAAATAAGTTTAATTTGAAGCACTAAAATTATTAAATGGAAAAAACTAACTGAAATTAAAATAAATTAAAACTAAATAGCAAGATTTAAAACAAAAAAATGACAAAAGCGAGTAACAAAATTACTAAAAAATTTACTCGAATTAACATGGAAATGAAAAAATAAGGCTAATTCAAAATATTAATAAAACAGAATATATTTAGCAATGTGTAAATAATTTCTCAAATGTGTTCTAATGAATAAATATTTAAATAAAATAAGGTTATAACAAATGATTGTATTTTTATGAACTAACATTGACATTATGAAATGTAAAAAAAATATTGCTCACAGTTAGTTCATGTTAGTTAATACATTAGCTTCTGTTAATTAACAAATGAGACCTTATTGTAAAATGTTACCCCGATATTTCTATAATCAATTTTATAATATCAATATGACAAGTGTTTTAACTTTTATAAGCAGTCAAAAATAATATTAAAATCTCTTCTGTCGGTTATCAGACCCTTATTATCATACATAATCTTTGTTAAGCTCTCTAGATCTTCTTTAAAATCTGTCATGTTGTAAACTCGTCTAACTCTCCTGTTTCTCTGGAGGATGAATCATATCAAACAAGACAAACTTGAGGCTCATGGAAGACACAAATTGAATATGAAGAACAGGAATCAGATTAAAACCCACCAGCAGCAATCTGGATCTTACAGTTGGATTCCAGCTGAATTCTTGTGATCTGTTCGCCACCCCGTCCGATTACTGACACACAATGAAAATAAAGTTACTGACATTAACATACTATTTCTTGCAGAAGATGACTGACGTTTTTCAAAGGTCAAAGCAAATATCTAGCAAACAAAACTGCTGAAATTACTTTAAAATCTGCTACAAATATAACATTTTTAGATCATTCGTCCACAAACAATTAAATAAAAGGGCAAATTTCATTACAGAGGATATTTGCTTTTAAATAATAAGACCTATTTGATGATAAAGCCCAAATATTAAACATTATCTATACGTTTCATTCAGATCTTCAGTACTTACTGAATCCAACCATCTTATCAGGCACTTTATAGTCTTCTGTTATTATAGCCCTAAACAAACAAACAAAGCATATTGTAAATATCAACCAGAACTATAGCACAATATAAGAGTTTTAATCAATAAAGGCGCTCACCTTGTACCATGTACCATTGCACCGAGCTGGTTAGCCACTTGGATGAAGCAAAGAGGAAAAAGTACATTAGTATTTATTACTGATAAAAACACAAATCACACAGAATATCATCTCAGTCAAAAGTGACTCCAAACAAACACTAGAACATGTAAATGTTACTCCAAGAACATTTTAGAAAGTAATGCATCAACAACATACATTTTTAAGAAACTACACTAGCCTAATTCCTTCTATTAGCTATGTTTCCATTCAAAGAAAAATGGGAATATGGCATAAAACATTTGCAAATAAAGCAGCGTTTCCATCTCATGTGTTCAACCGAGCAAAATCATCACTTCGTGGGAAATTGGTGCAAAATATCAGTAATAAAACAAGGAAGATGCTGCAATCGGGCTCTTTTTTCCTCCATCATAAATCTCAGAGCGTCAGACGAATCATAATAAACGCTGTCATGTTCTCTTGCATTCGGATGCTGGTGTTTGGGAACACAATCGTGTGAGACGCTTCTGGAGGGAATTCACAAGATGTAATATCAGTCTCTGGTGTCTCCAGAATGTGTGTGTGAAGTTTCAGCTCAAAATACCCCACAGATCATTTATTATAGCTTGTCAAATTTGCCCGTTTGGGTGTGAGCAAAAACACGCCGTTTATGTGTGTGTCCCTTTAAATGCAAATGAGCTCCGCTTTCCAGAAGAGGGCGGAGCTATAACAGCTCACACTTCGGTCGCTCAACAACAACAAAGCTGGAGAATCTCACGCAGCCAAACATGCAGATTAAGGGGCGGTAATATTATAATAACATCCCCTTCCAGCACTTTCTGAGCGGCTCGTTTTTTTTGTTGTTTTTTTTCATGCTTGCAGAGAAAGGTTTGCCGAAACAAAGTTACTGGGGTGTCCTTTTTCACATTTTTTTGGGGTTGGTAAATGCACCGAGGACCCGATTATAGCACTTAAACATGGATAAAGTCAGATTTTCATGATATGTCCCTTTTAAACCATATAATTCTGATGACAGACTTTGACTCAGGCGTTTCAGAACCACCAAACCAACATTTGAGATGCTGCGATATGGCAAGCCATTTTAACTTTTATTCATTCGAAGGATATGAATTCTTGATATCAACAATTAAATTTACACTAGTTGAAATGCTATTTCTTGATATCAACACTGACATCACTCATCACAGCCTATGGTGACATTTAACTAGTGAAAATATAATTACAGATATCAAGAATTATAGTTTTTACTAGTTAAAATTCATTTCTTGATATCAAGAATTTGTATTTCTGCGAGTGATGACGCGATTGTTGATATCAAAAATTGCCATTGTTACTAGTGGAAATGTAATTTCTGATAAAGAATTAGCATTTTAACTAGTGAAAACTGAACTGTTGATATCAAGAATATTCATATCCTGCGAATGAATAAAAGTCAAAACGGCTTGCCATACTGTACATGTATTTCAACATGATACATTTGACATTTCTGATATCTGAAAATGTATTTCTGATTCTAATAATTAGGAAAGTAATTTCAGATATCTAAAACTATGGCAAGCTGTTTTAACTTTTATTCATTCTCAGCATATGAATTCCTGATATCAACAATTCAATTCTTGATATCAGGAATTACATTTCCACTAGTTAAAACAATAATTCTTGATGTCTGTAATTGTATTTTCACTAGTGAAATGTAACCATAGGCTGCCATTCAAATTAAATTGTTGATATCAAGAATTGATTTCTTACTAGTTGAAATTCCAGTTTCACATATCAGAAATACAATTCTTACTAGTAAAATATCATAATTTTTGATATCAATAATTACATTGTTACAAGTACAAATGTTCATTTTTCATATCTGAAAATGTATTTCTGATATCAATATAATTTCAGATATCTAAAATGGCTTTCTTACTAGTAACAATCACATTCATGATGTCAGAAACTAACAATGTCACTAATAGCAGTTCAATTGTTGATATCAAGAACAGATATTTGCACTAGTAACAAAGTAATTAATATCAAAAATTTGATTTTTACTAGTAAGAATTGTATTTCTGATATGTGAAATTGGAATTACAACTAGTAAGTAATAAATTAACAATTGAATTTGAATGGCAGCCCAGCTGTAACGCGATTGGCCCACAGTGAATGTGTTTACATCGGAGTTTATCCGCATGTCTTCGTATCGGATAAAAACTTTAACCATTTTAAAAAGATTTTTTATGCACTTTTTTTAAAAAATATAATTTATGCATATCTTGGCATCTCCATCCAGCGTTATTTTTTATGCGATATCCCAAAACTTGCATAAATTTTCGTGGATCCATGGGATTGATTTGACAACGTTGTTGTCTGTACGTGAAACTTTTCAAAAAAGCAAAAGAAAAACTTTTCAGTTTTTAGTACATTGTTGTGTTAATATACCCAAAATTTTGAAAAAATAATTGTCTTATCAGAATTTAAAAGAAAAAATGCATAATATTTGCAGATTCCTTGTTATATCCGAGATTGTTTTGTCATGTTTTCATGCATTGTGCTGATAAAGGTTTGTTCAATGCATGGATTAACTGTTATAATGTATTTTAACTGTGGTTTCAATTATGTATGATCATAAAAGGCATAATTACTGCATTAAATATACATCTATAATGCATAGCATATGAAGGCTTTAAGTAAAGCGTTGCCTAAGTAAGAGTGAAGTAACAGCCAAGAGCAATTTAAACCAGGAAAAATTCACTGCATCAAGAACAAATAAAAAGATTCAAAATAAAAATCATTTTTCCAGTTTTGAACGATCATGCAGTCAATCGCAGCAGCACTGACTCAATGACCATGGTGTTTTTAAAGCCTCAAAAAGACCAGTTCAGGCCTCCAGCGCTCACAACCCAAATCTGCAGCGGCCCACAGAAAAAGGTTTCACTTCCTGAAAGATCTCACACTCTTGCTGCGGTTTATTTTGAAGTTTGCTACCTCTTTCGCAAGCAGTTCAAGAACAGAAGCACAGATCAATGCCTCGTGCGGAAAAAAAGCGCAGTCAAAGGTCAAAGCTTCATAAAGTCCTGCATTGATTTCAGCTTCACTGTATGCTCAGTTATTTTACATTTGTCCTATCTGGTGTATCACAGTCAGATGACATTAACACTGATATGATCTGGACAGCATTGGGTCAAACTACATTCAGATTTCAGATTTTTTTCCACAAAAACCTCTATTGATTCCAAGTAACGCTGACAAATAAATACACGTCATTATATAATCATTCAAACACGCCTCCAAGCAGAATTTAGGGCCTTAATTATCCATTTTATAAAAGGATTCATTAAATATGGGAAGGACTTACCTCCTTCATCCAGGGAGCGTTTCTGCCCTCCATAGCCATAGAGCGAGGCATCGACGACTGGAGACGAGTTGTTCAGGTGGGGCATCTGCTCTCCACCCATTTTAGCAATCTGTAAAACATCAGAGAGCAAACGATCGACTGAAACAAACACGACTCGACGGGAGCAGGACTATATCAGACTCTTTTGGAGTTATTGCATCAGTATTTTACATTATTCATTTACAAATCACTGTATTACGAACAGGAGTAATCACAATGAAATATAAATTCAAAAATAAAATGCAAAACAACACACAATATATATATATATATAATATATTTATGCAATATATACACATGCATGCATACACACACACACACACACACACACACACACATATATATACAGTCAAACCAAAAATTATTCAGATATTTTTTATATATTTTACTAGTGGGTGCAGGACACTATAGTTAATTTATGTAAGTGAGGATAGCAAAATAAAGTAAACTGTGACATATTCTTGCCAAAAATTCATACAGTGGACTACCAGTAAAATTTATAAAAATTTGGGACCAAAAATTATTCAGACACTTTGACCTGACCATGTTTTGCTTAAGTGTTTTAATTGACATAATTAAGATTTTTTTTTCTGACACAGTTTAACTCTGAGATCTTGTCATATTGTATTACCATTTTTTTTAACTATAGTGAATAAACTGAATTATTGAATGAAATTATCAAGGTGTCTGAATAAATACATTTTGGTTTGACTGTACATACACACACATATATATATATATATATATATAGCATTACAATTTTTGTTGAATATATATTATTGATGCAAACATGACGATTTAAACAGTAGCATGTCATTTTATTTCACACATATATATAAATATATACACACATTTTATCATCATGTTTGTTTGGATATTGCATTACAATTTTTTGTTTAAAATATATGATTGATTCAAACAAACACAACCATTTAAACAAAAATAAGTCATTTTATCATTCTTGCTTCATAAATATTTTACGGTATTTATTTAAAAATCACTGCATTACCAACAGGAGTAAAGCACTGAAATATAAATGCTACTCAAAAATAAATAAATAAAAGTGAAAAAGCTATATATAATATAATATTTATATATTGCATTATATATATTTTGCTGAAATACATATGATACAAACATGATGATTAAAATGCATATTTTATCATTCTTGCTTCATATTATTTTACAGTATTTAAAAATATATTTTTTATTTATTTATTTAGCATTGATATTTTTTCTTGCTTATATATATATATGAGTACATGCAATCTTATCATTCTTGCTTTATAACAAATAAACTGTTGTATAACCAACAGGAATATACCAATAAATTATAAATGCAATGCAATTTTGTTTTGCATTGCATGTAGTTGTCAGGTTATGAATCACAATTTACAAAGATGTTTGCGTGCTTCTTACATAAACTAACACACCGCTTGTACTAGAGGTCATTTACATTCATCCAACAAATTGCATTGCATGTCATGAACGCTTTACGATAGGTTATGACACTTCACTTTCATTTGTACAGCATTTCATTCACTGGAGTCTAGAAAAATAAGCGTTTTTAACAGTTTTTGGTTGAAATGCAATTTTTTCTAGATGCTTTCAAACATAGATTACTAAAAAATTAGATAAATCTACACAAAGTCACATCTCTCCATTCCAGTGTCTTTCTGTACTGAAGAGTTTCAGACAAGTTACACTAAACTGAAACTAAAAAATTAAGATATATATATATATATAAAAAAAAAAAGGAGAAATTTAATTTGGGAGTTAATACACGCCCAAACTCCACTGCTTTTGAATAGTGCATGCAAGAAAAGCAAAGAAAACTCAAAGCAAGAGGCCATTTTGAGGAGAAAGACTTGAGTGGGGTAGAAAGAGAGAGACACAGGCCAGTCTCCACCTCTTCCCTCCAGCTAAACCCTCTTTCTGGGGAATGCTGGGAAGGAATGCCAGCTATGTGAGTGCCTGGATAAATGAGCGACCCAAGGGAAAGGCTCCAGCGAAAGGCAGGAGTAGGTAAACAGCAGTTGGAGGAATTCAGCCGAACAACTGGACACTTGTTGCCCACTCCACGGGGTCTTTCTGCCATTTACGGGGAAGCCGCTCGGACGATTGTTTACGCTTAAGGAGTGAACTCAATGTAGGTCAATGGAGCCCATTAATTACCCATGATGCAACAAGCACGCTGGCGTTCATTCACGCAAACACCTAACAACAGGGCAGATACGTCCATGTCAAAGTCAGAGAAACAATGCATGTGATTATGGGTGGAGAAACAAGACCGTTGACTTTCACATGCTCAGGGATTACGGCTAATCAACACGACCTGGTTTGATAGTTTCAATTTGTGACTAAATTAAATTTGATGAAAACATGACAGCTGTCATTGCACGAGTAGACCTTATTATGCAACATTTTCACAAGCACGTCATCACAAATCAAACACGAACACACACTCGTATCTATCATGCAAACTACAGATAAAGTGGATTGCGACGCGCTGATAAACCAGGTCTTGAACGTAAACCAGCAGAGATGGCGTGTTTTCCACACAGGCTGTAAAATGGGCCTGTGATTCTGGAAGTGAGCCCAGGTCTATTTTTTTCCCCAGCAGAGTTGATAAAAGCTAAACGCACAGGGCGTCTGGTCCGCTCTGAACACGAGGGGCGGAAACACACCCGAGGAAAACTTACGACAGGCCACAGGTGTCCACTGTGTGTACAAGGCCATGTGCGCCACGGACGGACGGAGACGCGTTACGAAATGGAGGCCATGGAGCAAACACTACTCTTACATGATCGACTATTTGATGGCTGAACGTGACGGCAAAACATCACAGAGCTGCAGAACAATTATGAGAAAAAGAAAAATGCAAAACATTATATTATTAGACAGAAATAAGGCACAAGAGGTTGAAACAGGGTTATTAGAGTAAAACCATACAAACATTTTTGTTACTTGAAATAAAATATTTTAAAAAATTAACTAGTTGAGCTAGTTGCCAACATTTTACATTTTCATTTAGCTTAATTTTCATTTAGACATATNTCTGTGAAGTTTCAGCTCAAAATACCCCATAGATTTTTTATTATTCAATTTTTTAACTGCCTATTTTGGGGCATAATTAAAAATGCATAGAATCAGTGTGTGTGTCCCTTTAAATGCAAATGAGCTGCTGCTCCTGGCCCCCTTTCCAGAAGAGGGCGGAGCTTTAACGGCTCGCGCTTCGGTCGCTCAACAACAACAAAGCTGGAGAATCTCACACAGCCAAACATGCAGATTAAGGGGTGGTAATATTATTGTAATTATATATAATATATAATTGTAATTATAATAAAACAGCCTTACATTGTTCAAACCGGAGTCGACACTGATGGAGAGACTCAGGAAGAAGTTACAACTTTTAGAATGAAACTGGACGTTTCTGAATGGTTAGTGGATCAATTTATGTAGTTGCTATAAAGTAGCAGCTTCGGCGTCGGGATGTTCGCTAACAGTATACAGAGTACTGTTTTCCTGAATATCAGCACGATTGATAGCCTATTGATTTTATGCAACAGTTCAATAAACAAGAAGTTTATATTAGGTGACTTTCATTTGAGACATTTATGCTCTATTTCACCAACGAAAATAGTTTCAAACAAATCCACAATAGAGCCATTGCACATCTCCGATCAACACAGTGATGTTTCGTAATGAATCCGCGTTTCTGAACGACTTGGTCTAATGAATGATTCAACGACTCACTCATAAAGACTGCGGGTCCTATTATACACCCGGCGCAATGCGACACCAGATGCGATGCAAGTGTTTTTTGCTAGTTTCAGACCGACGCAGTTTCACGTCCAGCGCCACGCTGTTTAAATAGCAAATGCACTCACGCCCATCTGTTCACCGCTGGACTGAAAACCGCTGTTCAGGTGCATTGTTGGCGTGTTGCTATTTTGAGGCAACTGAAAACAACTGCGCCATTGACCAACAAAAACCTGCTCTAAAGTCAATTGCGCAGTATTCTTTGTTATTTAAATTAGTAATATGCGCCTATCGGAGGGTGCACAACGCGCGTACACTTTGCTTATTACACACACAGCAGTACACAAACATGCCAAATATTAAAAAAATAAAAGAATTACAATGTAAAAGATTATTATTGTGTAGATAAAGATAAAAATGCTTACATGTCATAATCAATAGTTATTGCATTTATCAGAATTACCTATTTGCAGTAATGACAAATTACATTTTCTAATTATTTGATGAATAGTGGCAATACACTGACTCTATATTCTGTTGAGGGTGTCTATATTCTGCCATGGTGCAAGCGCACCTGGCTTTTAAAGGGAATTTGAGATGAGACTCTGATTGGTTTATTGCACGTTACGCCCAAAACACACCCGTGACTCATTAAGAGACTAGGTACAACTCTTTTGGGCCATGTGCCTGGCGTGCATTTTTTCTGTGGCTAAACTAGCAAAAGTGGATTCGGACACGCCCTAAGCGCACCTGCGCCATGTGCTTCAGACCTTAGATTGTTAAAATAGGGCCCAGTGACTTGCATTGTCCCTGAATGAATTAGTTGTTTTGAACAAATCGTATGACAATGATTCAATGACTCACTAACTCGTTAAGACAATGATTTGGCGCCACCTACAGCCAGTTTGGGGCCTTCAACTGTTTCGTTGAAACGGGCCTCTGAATTGCAAAGTCCGCCTCTGATTGGAGCTTTGATTTACGTTCAGTCTCTTTACGTTGCGAGAACAAGCAATAAGTCGCAGGCTGAAGTTCACTTAACGGCCACCGGTGTCGCTAATAACGAGGGTTTCTGAATTTCACATATAGCCTCTTTTAAGAAATTATTATTAATAAAAACGACAATCAGAATTAACTATTCTTCTGACAAGTAACGGTTCACTAGTCTAACGGTGTCAGATTACGACTGCCAAACAATGTGGTGACGACGCATTTAACGAACGCAGTTTAAACGCGGCTCACCATCAGAACTTGCAAAGATATTAAAGTTAAATGACTGCTGCTTACATAAATTAATATACACATTCATCCTTCAGACTGAGCCACATTAACTAGCATTATGTAATCAAAAACTTTCTATATCTAAAAGTTTCTATTATAAATATAAATAAATATATATAAATTTGCATCTGTAAGTCTGACAAACCACCACAAAACAACCTGGAACGACTTATTGTGATGGGCAACTTTTCATAAATTAAGCAAACTTCCACAAACTGTTCAAGAACCATTACAAAGGAGACACAGGCTGCTCCGTTCTGCCCAACCTGACAGGTCTTAACGGAGTATCGATCCGTCAGGCGCCTCCTTACGAGCACCGGCACTCAGGAGACTTTCCAATGAAGTCATGCAACATGCTGCCATTCAGAGATTACAACTCTACTGAACTGCATTAACAGCTCAAAATATGTTCAGAGAAAAATGTGACTCACTTTCAATTGTACCTGCATGTTACGAATAAGCGACGGAATATTAATGCAAGTTTACTGCTCACGTCTGGTTTTACATGTTATGCAAACGTGGCGCGGGCACATGTATGCATGAGTGACTCCTCTCAGTGTCTCATATTCACAGCTCAGGCGTCTCTCTGAAATACTGACGCGCGTCACGACAGCTGCTGCTTCACTGTACAGCTCTCCTCGAATCAATTACTTTAACAATGAACTCTACTCCTAAAAGAACTACTTCTACTTGTGTAATGTTTGCAATTTACTTCCACTTTTACCAAGTAGCAAAGTGCTCATATGAGCAGATATACTACATGCAATACTATATGTAATGGTAAAATGAAGATTATGATAATTAAAAGTGCACATATGAGCAGATATACTACATGAAGATTATAATTATATCATGCATTGCATGTAGTATATCTGCTAATATGTGCACTTTTAATTATCATAATCTTCATTTTACCATTTCATATAGTGTTACAAGTAGTATTTCTGCTGATACGAAGATAATTATTATTAAAAGTGCTCATTTGAGCAGATCTACTACATGCAATGCTATATGTAAAGTTAAAATGAAGATTATGATCCATAAACATGCTCATATGAGCAGATATAGTACATGCAATGCTATATTTAATGTCAAAATGAAGATTATGATCCATAAACATGCTCATATGAGCCGATATAGTACATGCAATGCTATATTTAATGTCAAAATGAAGATTATGATCCATAAACGTGCTCATATGAGCAGATATACTACATGCAAAACTATATGTAATGGTAAAATGATGATATATGATCCATAAATGTGCTCATGAGCAGATATACTATATACAAAACTATAATTGTAAAATGATGATTTATGATCCATAAACGTGCTCATTTGAGCAGATATAGTGTTGCATGTAGTATAATTAATTGTAAAATGAAGATTATGATCCATAAACGTGCTCATATGAGCAGATATACTACACGCAATGCTATATGTAAAGGTAAAATTATGATTTATGATCCATAAACGTGCTCATATGAGCAGATATACAAAATGCAAAACTATTTGTAAAGGTAAAATGATGATTTGTGATCCATAAACGTGCTCATATGAGCAGATATACTACACGCAATACTATATGTAAAGGTAAAATTATGATTTATGATCCATAAACGTGCTCATTTGAGCAGATATACTACATGCAAAACTATATGTAAAGGTAAAATGAAGATTATGATTAATAAACGTGCTCATATGAGCAGATATACTACACGCAATGCTATAATTAATTGTAAAATGAAGATTATGATCCATAAACGTGCTCATATGAGCAGATATACTACACGCAATGCTATAATTAATTGTAAAATGAACATTATGATCCATAAACGTGCTCATTTGAGCAGATATAGCACATGCAATGCTATAATTAATTGTAAAATGAAGATTATAATCCATAAACGTGCTCATATGAGCAGATCTACTACATGCAAAACTATTTGTAAAGGTAAAATGATGATTTGTGATCCATAAACGTGCTCATATGAGCAGATCTACTACATGCAATGCTATATTTAATTGTAAAATGAAGATTATGATCCATAAACATGCTCATATGAGCAGATATACTACATGCAAAACTATTTGCAAAGGTAAAATGATGATTTGTGATCCATAAACGTGCTCATATGAGCAGATATACTACACGCAATACTATATGTAATGTCAAAATGAAGATTATGATCCATAAACGTGCTCATATGAGCAGATCTACTACATGCAATGCTATAATTAATGGTAAAATTATGATTTATGATCCATAAACGTGCTCATTTGAGCAGATATAATACATGCAAAACTATTTGTAAAGGTAAAATTATGATTTATGATCCATAAACGTTCTCATATGAGTAGATATAGTACATGCAATGCTATATTTAATTGTAAAATGAAGATCATGATCCATAAACGTGCTCATATGAGCAGATCTACTACATGCAATGCTATATTTAATGGTAAAATGATTTATGATCCATAAACGTGCTCATTTGAGCAGATCTACTACATGCAAAACTATTTGTAAAGGTTAAATGAAGATTATGATCCATAAACGTGCTCATATGAGCAGATCTTCCACATGCAATGCTATATGTAATGTCAAAATGAACATTTTGATTCATAAATGTGCTCATATGAGCAGATATTCTACATGTAAAACTATTTGTAAAGGTAAAATGATGATTTATGATCCATAAACGTGCTCATATGAGCAGATATACTACACGCAATACTATATGTAATGTCAAAATGAACATTATGATCCATAAAAGTGCTCATATGAGCAGATCTACTACACGCAATGCTATATGTAATGTCAAAATGAGCATTATGATCCATAAACGTGCTCATATGAGCAGATATAGCACATGCAATGCTACATGTGAAGGTAAAATGTAGATTATGATCCATAAACGTGCTCATGAGAGCAGATAAACTACACGCAATGCTATATGTAATGTCAAAATGAACATTTTGATTCATAAATGTGCTCATTTGAGCAGATAAACTACACGCAATGCTATAAGTAATGTCAAAATGAACATTTTGATTCATAAATGTGCTCATTTGAGCAGATATACTACACGCAATGCTATATGTAGTGGTAAAATGAAGATTATGATCCATAAACGTGCTCATGAGAGCAGATTAACTACAAGCAAAGCTATATGTAATGTCAAAATGAACATTTTGATTCATAAATGTGCTCATTTGAGCAGATATAGCACATGCAATGCTATATTTAATTGTAAAATGAAGATTATGATCCATAAACGTGCTCATATGAGCAGATCTACTACATGCAAAACTATTTGTAAAGGTAAAATGATGATTTGTGATCCATAAACGTGCTCATATGAGCAGATATACTACACACAATGCTATATTTAATTGTAAAATGAAGATTATGATCCATAAACGTGCTCATTTGAGCAGATATAGCACATGCAATGCTATATTTAATTGTAAAATGAACATTATGATCCATAAACGTGCTCATATGAGCAGATCTACTACATGCAAAACTATTTGTAAAGGTAAAATGATGATTTGTGATCCATAAACGTGCTCATATGAGCAGATATACTACACACAATGCTATATTTAATTGTAAAATGAATATTATGATCCATAAACGTGCTCATGAGCAGATATAGCACATGCAATGCTATATTTAATTGTAAAATGAAGATTATGATCCATAAACGTGCTCATGAGCAGATATACTACACGCAATACTATATGTAAAGGTTAAATGAAGATTATGATTAATAAACGTGCTCATATGAGCAGATATACTACATGCAATGCTATAATTAATTGTAAAATGAAGATTATGATCCATAAACGTGCTCATATGAGCAGATATAGCACATGCAATGCTATATTTAATTGTAAAATGAAGATTATGATCCATAAACGTGCTCATGAGCAGATATAGCACATGCAATGCTATATTTAATTGTAAAATGAAGATTATGATTAATAAACGTGCTCATGAGCAGATATACTACACGCAATACTATATGTAAAGGTTAAATGAAGATTATGATCCATAAACGTGCTCATATGAGCAGATATACTACATGCAATGCTATATTTAATTGTAAAATGAAGATTATGATTCATAAACTTGCTCATATGAGCAGATATAGCACATGCAATGCTATATTTAATTGTAAAATGAAGATTATGATTAATAAACGTGCTCATATGAGCAGATATACTACATGCAATGCTATAATTAATTGTAAAATGAAGATTATGATCCATAAACGTGCTCATATGAGCAGATATACTACACGCAATACTATATTTAATTGTAAAATGAAGATTATGATCCTTAAACGTGCTCATATGAGCAGATATACTACATGCAATGCTATAATTAATGTCAAAATGAAGATTATGATCCATAAACGTGCTCATATGAGCAGATATACTACACGCAATACTATTTGTAAAGGTTAAATGAAGATTATGATCCTTAAACGTGCTCATATGAGCAGATATACTACATGCAATGCTATAATTAATGTCAAAATGAACATTTTGATTCATAAATGTGCTCATTTGAGCAGATATACTACTTGCAAAACTATTTGTAAAGGTAAAATGATGATTTATGATCCATAAACGTGCTCATATCAGCAGATATAGCAAATGCAATGCTATATTTAATGGTAAAATGAAGATTATGATCCATAAATGTGCTCATATGAGCAGATATAGCAAATGCAATGCTATATTTAATTGTAAAATGAAGATTATGATCCATAAACGTGCTCATATGAGCAGATATACTACATGCAATGCTATAATTAATTGTAAAATTAAGATTATGATCCATAAACGTGCTCATATGAGCAGATATACTACACGCAATACTATATGTAAAGGTTAAATGAAGATTATGATCCATAAACGTGCTCATATGAGCAGATATACTACATGCAATGCTATATTTAATTGTAAAATGAAGATTATGATTCATAAACTTGCTCATATGAGCAGATATACTACACGCAATACTATATGTAAAGGTTAAATGAAGATTATGATCCATAAATGTGCTCATTTGAGCAGATATACTACATGCAAAACTATTTGTAAAGGTAAAATGATGATTTATGATCCATAAACGTGCTCATATGAGCAGATATACTACACGCAATACTATATGTAAAGGTTAAATGAAGATTATGATCCATAAACGTGCTCATGAGCAGATATAGCACATGCAATGCTATATTTAATTGTAAAATGAAGATGATTATGATCCATAAACGTGCTCATGAGCAGATATAGCACATGCAATGCTATATTTAATTGTAAAATGAAGATTATGATCCATAAACGTGCTCATGAGAGCAGATATAGCACACGCAACGCTACATGTGAAGGTAACATGAAGACAGTGAGCGCAGGAGCGCAAGGCCACGCTGCTCGGAACAGTGTGAAACACACACACTGACAGTTGAAGTTTTTCTTCAGTCCTAAAACTGCTCCGAGCACATGATCATCGGTGTGGATTCACTACACGAGTGTGTGTGCGCGCTCAGCGCAAGTGTCAACGTGCACAACAAACTTCACAATGCGCACTTTCCGTCCGTTTGCGCGAGCGTTTGCGCAACGCGTGGAGTTTGTCGCGCATCTGTGCGCGTGAGCCGAAGTAAGTTTAAGAACGTGTGCATGACAACAACAGGTTGCAGCAGTTTGTTTCTGGTGTTTCTGTAGTTTCTGCTCGAGCACACAGCGCTAAAGTTGTTGTCAGCGTCGGCCGCGCGGTGTTGTGCGATTCGCGCGCGTGTAAATTGTGTTTTACAGTTGTTGAGTTGTGGCCTTAATCTGTGAGAGAGAGTGTGTGTGTGCTGGAGTTTTAAAGCTCCTCCAGCAGTAGCAGCTAACAGGCTACACACACACTCTCGCCAAACACGCACTCATTAAACACTCACGGACACACACGGGCGTGCGCTCGTCTTCACACACATGCTCGCGCGTGTACCTGTCGCGCGCGGTGGAACGGGTCCGTGAATCCGTCCGCCTTCATCCCGGCCTGAGCCACCGAGGCCTGTCCCTGCACCAGCTCCGCCATCATCATCATCACACACACTCACACACACGGACACACACAAGCGCATAAACACACACACAGCGTACACTACCGACCCCGGAACAGGAAACGAGTCGAAGGAACAGCGCGAGACGTGGGAGAGAGACGAGACTCTGCGAGATTTCACACACGTGGTTCTTACAGCGGTTCACTGCACTTCACTGTACAACATATTTAATAAAATTTTTTTTTTTTAATATATAACCTGATCTTACTTGACAATGTACTCATTAGCAAGTATTTTATTTATTAATGTTTATCTCATTTCATTTCAATTAATTTATCAATATTCATTTCTTTTATTGTTTTTAAATTTATTTTATGTGTTATGTAACATTTTGTGACTGCTATTATTAATAGTAAAGCCCTTTGAATTATTGTAGCCTATGAAATGTGCTTTTTAACACACACACACACACATATTTAACTTGTACTTTAAATTATATATATATATTTTTATATATCATTAATTTTATATATATTTAACTTGTATTTATATTATATATATATCATAAATATATATATATTATATATCATAAATATATATTTAACTTGTACTGTAAATTATATATATATATCATAATTTTATATATTTAACTTGTACTTTAAATGATGTATTATGCTGTTAAATCGATTAATTACATCTAACATAAAAGTTTGTAATTATATAATTTATATACGTATGTACATATACACACATACATATATTTAACTTAAACTTTAAATTATATATATCATAAATATTATATCTATATATATATACATATATATTTAACTTGAAATTTAGATTATATATGTATGTATAATGTTTTCAAATTGAATAATTACATCAAACATAAAAGTTTGTAATTATATAATTTATATACGTATGTACATATACACACATACATATATTTTACTTAAACTTTAAGTTATATATATTATATATATCATATATCATAAATATTATATCTATATATACATATATATATATTTAACTTGAAATTTTAATTATATATGTATATATAGTGCTGTCAAATTGAATAATTACATCAAACATAAAAGTTTGTAAATATATACACACACACACACACACACACACATATATAGATAGATTTATTTGTCCCGACATCATATACATTCAGTCAATTTAATTTTAAGGAAATATTCTCATATTAGTACTAATATATATAACTAAATATGAATGACTGTGATCTGCTTTAACTTGAACTAACACAAGGTCTAAACAAAAAAAAATTAAAAATGACAGTCATATTCCACCGCATCATGAACATCTTCATGCTACTGGGTGAATCAATATTAATTGATCAATTAATAGATGAACCAATGAAAAACTATAAGGGAAAGTTGTCATATATATTCTTCACTGGTTCCAGCGCACACTTGCTTTGATTCAACACTGAAAGAAACGAATCCTGTCAGTGCTTCAGAGCGGATGTCAGTCAGTGGGCTATGATGAACATGTGGAAACGTCTCCGCACATCTGGCAGGAACTGTGGCCGAGTCACAAGTTCAATACGTTAAAATTGCCATCGATTTTAGACCTGCTTATGCAAAGTGGTTTTGTCGGCTGAATGATTGACAGGCATTACATGAGTAAGAATCTTAAGATCATCACGAGTGAATCATTCTTATAGTTTTACGACGACAAACGCTAAATGTGCAACACCTTATGCATGTTTAATTATGAAAACATTCATACAAAACCTTCATTTCTAGCACTTTATACAATACAGATTGTCTCAAAGCAGCTTCACAGTGATTCTGCTGTAAAGTTGAGGCATCTGAAGGCTTCATGAGAGGCTGGATCCAAACTGGAGTGGACTTAGATGTCCTAGGTACAACCAGAAGTCCAGAGTTTTGTGATCTTAAGGAGCGTGAAGGATTGTAGGGCGATAGAAGATCGGTTAAATACACAGGAGCTAAACCATTTAGAGCCTTTTAGATGAATCCGAGGATGAATCCTTCTAAATGCAGATTGTACTTTAAGAGACCAAGTTTTTGGTCCAATAAATAATACTTCGGTCTTGTCTGAATTTAAAAGAAGAAAATTACTGGTCATCCAACGTTTTATATCTTTAACATCTCTGTCAACTTGGATAATTTAGAGATTTAATTTGGTCGTGAAGAAATATATAACTGAGTATCATCGGCATAGCAGTGGAGACTAATTCCTTATAATATTACCAAGTGGCAGCACATATATTGAAAACAACAGAGGGCCTAACACAGAGCCTTGTGGCACTCCATGATTTACTGATGTAATCTGAGATTTTTCCCCCCGTTTAAATAGACGAAGGTACAATCTAATGCCTGTCGCTGAATACCAGTGTAATTTTGTAGTCGATCTAGGAGTATTTTATGATCTATAGTGTCGAACGCAGCACTGAGATCAAGTAACAGTAGTACTGAGATACAGCATTGGTCTAAATGTTCATTTTTTACAACTTTCTGTCACTTGTTTTATATGGAAGCTAGTTTCCGCCACTGAATAAAAAATAAAAAAAGATAATTGCGACTTTTTATGCCACAATTCTGACTTTTTTTCTCACAATTGTGAGTTTACATCTCGCAACTCTCAGAATTGTGACGTATAAACTCGCAATTGCGAATTATAATGTCAGAATTGCGTGATGTGAACTCACAATTGTGAGAAAAAAGTCAAAATTGTGGGATAAAAAGTCGCAATTGCGAGTTATAAAGTTCAATTCTGAGGAAAAATTACTTTTCAGAATTGGAATTTTTATAAAGTCAGAATTACGATATTTTATTGTGACTTTATTTCTCGCAATTGCAAGTTTATATCACACAATTCTGAGAAAAAAAGTGCTAACAAAAGTTTGTTACATATGTATGTATGTATATATATATATATACATGTCTGTGTGTGTTTATGTACATATACACACAGACACATACAGTACAGTCCAAAAGTTTGGAACCACTAAGAATTTTAATGTTTTTAAAAGAAGTTTCGTCTGCTCACCAAGGCTACATTTATTTAATTAAAAATACAGTAAAAACAGGAATATTGTGAAATATTATTACAATTTAAAATAACTGTTTTCTATTTAAATATATTTGACAAAGTAATTTATTCCTGTGATCAAAGCTGAATTTTCAGCATCATTACTCCAGTCTTCAGTGTCACATGATCCTTCAGAAATCATTCTAATATGCTGATCTGCTGCTCAAGAAACATTTAATGTGTACAATTGTACAAAATATTTGTGTACAATATTTTTTTTCAGGATTATTTGATGAATAGAAAGTTCAAAAGAACAGTGTTTATCTGAAATCTAATCTTTTGTAACATTATAAATGTCTTTACTGCCACTTTTGATTGATTTAATGCATCCTTGCTGAATAAAAGTATTCATTTCTTTAATTTCTTTTCAAAAAAATAAAAATAAAAATTCTTACTGACCCCAAACTTTTGAACGGTAGTGTATAATGCTACAGAAGCTTTGTGTTTCAGATAAATGTTGTTCTTTTCAACTTTCTATTCATCAAGGAATCCTGAAAAAAACTGTTTTCAACATTGATAATAATCATAAATGTTTATTGAGCAGCAGATCAGCATATTAGAATGATTTCTGAAGGATCATGTGACACTGAAGACTGGAGTAATGATGCTGAAAATTCAGCTTTGATCACAGGAATAAATTACTTTGTCAAATATATTTAAATAGAAAACAGTTATTTTAAATTGTAATAATATTTCACAATATTACTGTTTTTACTGTATTTTTAATTAAATAAATGCAGCCTTGGTGAGCAGACGAAACTTCTTTTAAAAACATTAAAAATCTTAGTGGTTCCAAACTTTTGGACTGTACTGTATATATATATATGTCTGTGTGTGTTTATGTATATATACACACAGACACATATATACATAAATATATATAAATATTATACACATACAAAATACAAACTTTTATGTTAGATGCGATTAAGACTGTAAAAAATTACCGTTATTTTAACGGTAAAAGACAGTAAAAATGCTACGGTGAAAAACAGTTAATTGGTTTACAGAAAGCTTCCATACCATAAACAGTGAACAACTGTAATAGATCCAACGGTACATTTAATGTAATTTTACGGTAAAATAATATTAAATTTACAGTTTTTAGAAGTGAAAAATAAGTCATTGCATAATTTAGAGTAAAAAACTGTACATTGACATTCTCACAATTCATGACACTCACATTTGATGCATTTTCATTGAAATAACTCTGTTTCTTCTTAGTTTTTTCTAATCAGTTATGTACATTAGGGTTTTATGTTACATCTAATGTTGTTAAATTATTGTTTTAAAATGTCATGTGTGTAACCATGATGGTTTTTTTTACGTTGCTACCGTATTTTTTACAGTAAAGTTCTGGCAACCACAGCTGGCATTTGTTTACTGTAAATTTTACAAGGATTTTTTTTACAGAGTATATATATATATATAAATAATATAGGCTATAGCAGCCATTTTTGCAATTCACCCGCAAGTCTTTTCCATCTGCACATGAACAATAAAAGATGCAGACTGTAAAATCATTTTCCTAGACATGTTGACTGCTTCAAGAATAAACAGGCCCGTTGAGATATTGCTTTACATCCACCTGTTGACCCCAGGCGTTTCATCACTGTTGTTACGTTCCTGACCCGACAAATGAAACTGAGATTTTAAACAGGACGTGATCTCATGCTCAGATGCTGCACAGACACTGATGAATTAAAGAGCGAATGGCAGCTTTGACATTATCTGCAGGTGTGAGCGCTTGTGCTCAAGGGCTAAAAGTGCATCAGTAATTGTGGGTCTTCTGCAAGCAGTTATGACACAAAGGGCTGCTCAAATATCCACGTCTGCATTTCTGCATTCATAATCATTATCATAATCCACAGCCGTGAGATCTGGAGAGAGCGCACATGTCCACACGTTTGATTCTGGCCAGCTGTCCAATCACTGAAGCAGAATTATCAGAATTATCAAGACATGTCCTTGATTTCCTGAACAGAACGAGATGCCTCAAGTTCACCAATGACACATGCAATCAATGTTTCTCATGTGAAATGCGTTGATAACTCTGAAAAAACAAATCCATCTAACAACTGCAGGAAATCTACCAGAGTTTCCACCAAACAATAAAACTGGAAATGTGTTTAACCACTGCTGTCCCGCAAAGAAGAACATAAACATAATGGAACTAAACTAAATGATAAACTTTTTATTATTTATTAATGATTTTATAGCCTTGCTGGTTACTATAGTAATGATGTATTTTGGTGAAAAATGCGAATTTTTTGTAAGCATAAATTATACAAAAGTTTGGAATATTTAGGATTTTTAAAAAGTCTCTTCTGTTCACCCAGGCTGCATTTATTTGATCAAAAATACAGTAAAAATGTGAAATATTACAATTTAAAATAACTGTTGTCTATTTGAATGTATTTAGGGGTTCAAGCGCTTAGATTTGTTAAAATCACCGTCTACAACGTCACCAAGGCTCGCCCCGATCGGCCTGACGGGGGCGCTACAGCGGTCAAAAGTATGAAATGGCTCACGACTCCAAAACTGTTAGGCGTAAACTCAAGTGTCTTAGAAATGTTCAGTTTTTTTGGATTTTTTTGTAAAAACTACTTTTGGGAACTAGTCCTAGGTTTTCGACCCGATCGGAACTAAACCAGTGCAGCGAGACTCTCTGGAGTCTGATTGTCAATAATTATCAAAAAACATTGAAATTCCGATTCACGGTCTCTAAAGGCCACCAAAACATGCACTTTTACTAAAACGGCTATAACTTGTGAACGGAATGAGATATTTTCACTAAATTTGGCACACCTGTGTAAGAGCTCATTCTGTGCTCAAGTGAAAAAGGATGCAGCGACTGGCCACTTGGTGGCGCTATAACAGGAAAAAAACTTGAAAATGGCTATAACTACTTTACTGTTAGTCCGATCGACTTGAAAATTGGCATGCAGTGTCTTCGTCCGAGGTGCCATGATGGTCTATGAGGACACTGACGTATCTCAAAAAACATGTCCGCCGTCTCTAAAGGCGTTCAAAACGTTCAAAGTGGGCGGAGCCACTTTTACTAAAATGGCTATAACTCGTGAACGGAATGAGATATTTTCACTAAATTTGGCACACCCATGCAAGAGCTCATTCTGTGGTCACATGAAAAAGGACGCAGTGACTGGCCACTTGGTGGTGCTATAACAGGAAAAAAACTTGAAAATGGCTATAACTACTTTACTGTTAGTCCGATCGACTCGCTGGGCCTGTCCATAGGCCCTTACCAATCACGGCCTCCTAATAAACCCCATCCATTTAAATTGGCTCTTTCACTCTCTCTCCTCTCCACCTACAGCTGGTGTGTGGTGAGCGCACTGGCGCCGTTGTACTGTGGCTGCCGTCGCATCATCCAAGTGGATGCTGCACACTGGTGGTGGATGAGGAGAGACCCCTGATATGATTGTAAAGTGCTTTGGGTGTACAGGTTGTTCACAGGAAAGCGCTATATAAATGCCCAAAAAAAAAACAACAACAAAAAAAAAACTCCTCATTCTGAGCAACTTTGCCTCTAGGACCGCCGCTGTCCGTCGAATCGTTCGTCAAATATTGCAGATTATTTCAACAACAAACTTTGGCGAACTTATCCTAGGTTTTTGGCTCAACCTCGATTACTGTTAAAAAGCTTTAAAAACCATATGTTTCTTATGGTAAATTGCCTGTATGTGCTGTTAATGGTCTTTTCCATCTACAGTGGCATGCGAAAGTTTGGGAACCCCTTGCAGAATCTGTGAAAATGTAAATAATTTTAACAAAATAAGAGAGATCATACAAAATGCATGTTATTTTTTGTTTAGTACTGTCCTGAGTAAGATATTTCACATAAAAGATGTTTACATATAATCCACAGGACAAAAAAAGGCTGAATTTATTAAAATAACCCCATTCATAAGTATGTGAACCATTGATTCTCAACACTGTGTGTGGTTACCTGATGATCCACGACTGTTTGTGTGTTTTGTGATGTTGTTCATGAGTCTCTTGTTTGTTCTGAGCAGTTAAACTGAACTCTGTTCTTCAGAAAAATCCTCCAGCTCCTGCAGATTCATCAGTTTTCAAGCATTTTTGCATATTTTAACCCTTTCCAGCAGTGACTGAATGATTTTGAGATTCATCTTTTCACACTGAGGACAACTGAGGGACTCAAACTCAACTATTAAAAAAGGTTCAAACATTCACTGATGCTCCAGAAGGAAACACGATGCATTAAGAGCCGGGGGGTGAAAACTTTTTGAATTTGAAGATCAAGGTAAATTGTACTTAATTTGTCTTCCGGGAAACATGCAAGTATCTTCTGTTGCTTCCGAAGGGCAGTACTAAATGAAAAACAATGATATTTAAACAAAATAAGAAAAATTTGGACTTCTTCATCCTGTTCAAAAGTTTTCACCCCCCGACTCTTTAATAAACGCTGATCTTTGCAAAGGCAAATTCTCCACCAACCAAGACAAAGTTTTGCAGACACACAGACGAGCCGTAACACATGCTTTTAACAGCAACTAAACACTGTGGTCGTCGTCGCACTCCGCTCTGTTTTCCGCTTCTTTTCTCGGCCACTTTACTTGATTCCTCCCGGCACAGACACTTTCAGCGACTCAATTACACAGAGGCCCTGCGGTGAAAATTACGGATGTTTTTCCACAGTTTCTATCTTTCCGCTGGGACGCTTTGACCCCGTCCTGCTGTTGGCCGTCCCTCAGCCCTCCCTCGTTTCTTCTCTTTCTTTCTGTCCAGCACTTATTCTCCACCTGTCCTGTTTCCCTCTCTCTCCTGCAGGCTGGAGGTGTGTGCGCTTCATTGTATAGGCATCGGTGGCTGTGAGGTAATAACAGGTAAATGCAGTTGTTTGTGCACTTCTCCCAGCATGCTCTAAGAGCGAGAGACTTCTGTTGTCAATTTCATTCAGCGTCGTCCAGTGATTATAGCCGATGTGGGTGGAACTGGACGTGCGATGAAAGCTTTCTGTGCAAACGATTCTAAAACATATGCACACATCAGAGGAAAAACCTGACGCTTTCCGTCCTGAAAGCTTCACGGAAACATCCGGAACGACATGATCACGCTGTGCACTCTGTACACAACTCTAGGGTTCTTGACTCAATTTTAAAGACAGTTTATGCCAAAAAAGGAGAAATGTCTTAAATGATTGCACTATCCTTTCATGTTTAATGGGTTATTTAATTTTTTTCTAGTAATAAACTGTGTTTATGAGCTGTTTGTATGCAATTAAAATTAAAATGAATTAAAATGAATAAATTACAACAAAATCCATAATATGATCCCATGATGGGGATAACAAATGTATTGCCCATTGTTATATAATATCAGTAAATTTACCAATGTTAACTAATTCAACCGTATTGTAAAGATTTGCTGGTTGATATTAAGGAGTAGCAGTAATTAGGATATTTTAATTTGAAATAAAAAAACGTGAAAACATCCGAACTGAATATTTTAATGATGTTTTTGTATGTCTTGATGACGTGACGAGGTTATTGACGACTGACAGCGGGACGCCCGGCGATTACACAAAACACATCGAACTGAACAACAGGCCAGAAAATCACTGAGAGAAACACATCTATTGATTGAGAGCTGAACCCTGAGAGGGATTATAGTTTTACCGTTCTCCTGAATCTTTATCCTGTTAATATTGTTCAATGAACAGATTAAGCAAAAAAGCCATGATTTCTGATCCAAGAGAACTTTATTTGGGTTTTTGACACTTTTATTGTGAAGAGGGTTTCTTGTTTGTTCATTTGTTTATTTAGCATTTTTATTTATTATTTTCACATTTATTTATGCATGTATTTATTTAGCATTTATTTTTTTTTCATATTTATGTATCTATTTATTTATTTATTTTGCAGTTATATTTTTTCACATTTATTTATTTATGCATGTATTTATTTATTTCGTTTTTTTTTTTCATATTTATGTATGCATTATTTTTTTCAGATTTATATATGTATTTATTAATTTATTTTGCATTTATATTTATTATTTTTCACATTTATTTATATATTTATTTTGCATTTATATTTATTATTTTTCACATTTATTTATATATTTATTTTGCATTTATTTATGTTTTCATATTNNNNTATGTATGCATTTATTTATTTTGCATTTTTATTTATTATTTTCACATATATGTATTTATTTTGCATTAATTTATTTTTTCATATTTATGTATGTATTTATTTTAAATTTTTATTTATTATTTTCACATTTATTTATGTATGTATTTGTGTTTATTTAATTTTTCATATTTATGTATTTAAGTATTTTGCATTTTTATTTATTTTCACATTTATTTATTTATGTATTTATTTTTCATATTTATTTATATATTTATTAATTTTGCATTTGTATTTATTTTTTCACATTTATTTATGTTTGTATTTATTTTGCATTTATTTTTTTCATATTTATGTATGTATTTATTTATTTTGCATTTATTTTTTCATATGTATGCATTTTTATTTATTATTCTCACATTTATTTATGTATGTGTTAATTTATTTTTCATTTATTTATTTATTTCATATTTATGTATGTGTGTATTTAATTATTTTGCATTTTTATTTATTATTTTCACATTTCTGTATTTATTTTGCATTTATTTATTTTTTCACATGTATGTATGTATTTGTTTATTTTGCATTTTTATTTATTATTTTCACATTTATTTATGCATGTATTTAATTATTTATTTTGCATTTATTTATTTTTCCATATTTATGTATGTATGCATTTATTTATTTTGCATTTTTATTTATTTTTGGGATGGGGGTTGGGACAATATTAATTAATATTCTTATATTCTCCTGTTTTTTTATCCTGTTAATATTATAAAAGTTTAATGAACAGATTTAGACTTACATCATGTGATCTCCTCATTGCGATCTCCTCATTGTTGACATAAAATAGCTGTAAAAAATAAAAATAGATAAACATTTTTATATGGCAACTCTTGACATTGAATTTTTTTTTTATTCATTTATTAATTTCCCTTGAATTAAATCATATTTCTTTAATTAACTGATGTATCTATACACACAGAGCTCCTAAAAACTAAACTGCATGAATCATTATCATGTGTATTACAGTATTGTTCATAAATTACACAGTCTCGCAGCTGTCATCATGTGCTCGTCATCTTCTCCTGGCCATTAAACATTCCTGTGTCCATTTTGGTCTGGAAGAAAATAAATGCAAATGATAGCTGTGTTATTTATTCATGAATGCAGTTATATCACGGTCACAACACTTCCAAATAAATGAATAAATGCAATAAAATAACTGATGCCATATCTATATAAAATCCCAGTGAGTAAATGCTTTAGTACACAATCACACTGTGGAACAGATGTTGATCACATGCTACATATAATTAACCCTGTAAAGCCTGACATTTGAAATAATAGTCAGAAAAAATCTAATGTTTTAAATGGAACAGTTTGTGGAAGTACACGAAGGCCTGAAGTGTCTGAAAGCCGAACGTCACTGCGATAAAGAGCTATCGATCGAGCGATAGCTCCACAGGGTTCGTGTGAAAGCCCATTGACGGCTAAAGCTCAAGTAACATGAGATCGGGGGTCTCGATCAGTCATTAACCCCCTCAGATGGGCAACATTAAGCAGCAGGCAAAATATTTCTATTTTTCCATCAATATTTTATCACGTGCAAAGCCGGAAACAAAGATAGAGCAGCTCTGAAAGTAATGGCCCCCCATCTGCTTTTATAGATCTGAGAGGGGCTGTTTTTGCCCTTTGACAGGAACAGACGTCTACATGAACACAGGAGTCGAATGTCAGACGAGAATCACTCACAAAACACAAGAATGAAAGCAAGTTCAACACGATTTCTATGGGATTAAGCTGCAACATGCACTCAAGAGATGATTTTTGACTCTCGTTCAGTTTAAATCAATAAAATTAGCAACATTTTGGGGGTTAAGTGTTATTTTACATGTTTTTTTCAGTAAAGTTAGTGTTTGATGTTCAGTTATGTGGGACATTTGGAAGAGTTTCTGTAATGTTTTTGAATTTTTGTGGCAGGGTTATTATAGTTAACCGAAACTAAAACTAAAACCGCAAAAACATTTTTGTTGCTTGAAATAAAATGACTGAAATTTAAACTTAAACTTATTTTATTTCATCTAGTTTTCAAGGCAATATTCTCATTTTCATTTATTTTTAACTTGTACAAAAGTAACTAAAACTAAATTTGAAATAAAAATTAATAAAAAAAAGGTTCTGTAATGTTTTTGAATTTTTGCAGTACAACTAAAACTCAAAACTTTTTGTGTTGCTTGAAATGAAATAAAATAAACAAACTGAAATAAAATAAAATATACAAAACCATAAACTTATTTTATTTCAACTCTAATTTTCATTTATTTTACCTAAAACTGAAATAATGAATAAAAACTATGCAGATATTTAAAAAAAAATACTAAAACTAAAATGAAAAATATTATTAATAAAAATATTGTCACCAGTCTCTAAATTACTTAAACCTCAATATATTCATTTAAAAATATATTAAAATTAGTGCTGTCAAAAGATTAATCACAATCTCATCCAAAATAAAAGTTTGTTTACATAATATGTGTGTGTAGTGTGTATAATTATATATAAATACACACACATTCATGTATATATTTAAGAAAAATCTGTTATATTTATATATAAAATATCTATATTTATATATAATATAAATTATATAAATATAAATACAGTATATACATCCAAATATTTCTTAAACATATACATGAATGTGTGTGTATTTATATATACATAATAATTATACACTGTACACACACATATATTATGTAAAAACAAACTTTTATTTTGGATGCGATTAATCTTTTGACAGCACTAATTAAAATATTTAGTTTGACAGTGTAATAAAGTTAAACATAAGCTACTACATTAAATTATTTTGACCTAATTCAGCTGAATTGTATTGAATCATCTAAACTGATTTAATTTGAATTGATGTAGATTAAATTGTGTGTAAAAACGTTCTTCAATAAAATTAAGTAAAGGTAATGAATTCATTTTCTAACAGAAATATACATAACCCTATCCGGACAGTTTGTTTATTTACATCACGTTAGCATCATGGCTATTTACATGGCAAACACAAGCGCTATAATCCATAAAATTTACATTATTATATAAAACATTTCAACTTGACGTAAGATAGAAAATCTAAAATGCATACATGTTAATTTTTCTCAAGGAAACAAATCTCTCTCAACGAATGCTGTAAGCGAACAGGGAAATAAATTAACAATCTTTCTTATACAATTAATATAATGTGGTTTTATAATAACATTATAATATCTTTTTAAAGATATAAGACTAAAAAATATATAATAAATGTCATATAGTGCATACACTACCGTTCAAAAGTTTGGGATCGGTACGATTTTTAATGTTTTTAAAAGAAGTTTCGTCTGCTCACCAAGACTGCATTTATTTAATTAAAAATACAGTAAAAACAGGAATATTTTGAAATATTATTACAATTTAAAATAACTGTTTTCTATTTGAATATATTTTACAAAGTAATTTATATCCTGTGATCAAAGCTGAATTTTCAAGTCACCGATTATTGTTTACAAGTTTTCTTCACGTGTTTCCGCGGTTGAAACACGCATTTAATGTATAAATGAGACGTGATTCATTCATTCCTTCTGATGTTCATTCATGTTTATTTGGCGCTAACTAGTAATAAAGAGGAAGAGGCGATCGGGTCACGTGACGCTGAAACCGAGGCGCCACAGCGATCTGTCACGACACATTAAAGAGCGCCAAAACGGCATTTATTGTTTGAATTTTGTACTAAAATTGACAAAATTTGAAAGCTGAGACTTTGTTTCATACCAAAAATAACCTGTTCTGTCTTGTCTGTCGGCGCGGTGTCGCTGTCCTCTTTCCTCCGCGATGTTTTTCACTGACTGCGTGAGAAAATGGATGCGAGGCGTTTCCAAGATGGCCGCCGAGTGAAACGTCTTAAAGGGACTTTGACAAAAATATTCAAGAAACAGATGAAAACTCTTCCGTGAGAACTTCACTGCCTCCTGCTGGAGAGAAATAAAATCTTATGATCTCACCCTTTCACTTTTTGTGTTTGTTAAGAGGAATCGCTTGTTGTGTTCCTAATTTCTTAGTCGCTTTTTTTCAGTCTAAATTGAAGTGTTTTTTCCATGTAACTTTGCTATGAATAGTTTGATTTTATATTTTAAATTTTCATGTTAGTAGTTTTGTTGTTTTTGCCCTTTTTTAAAAAAAAAAGTTTTTTAACTTAATTTTTTTTAAAGAAGTAGACAATTTTAGACGTTCCTTTGAATGAAATTAATACTTTTATTCATCAAGTATGCTTTAAATTAATCAAGTAAAGACATTTATAATGCTTCAAAAGATTGTATTTCAAATAAAATGCTTTTTTTTTTCAACTTTCTATTCATCAAAGAATCCTGAAAAATAAAAGGAGTCATGATTTTCACAAAAATATGAAGCATTTCAACTGTTTTCAACATTGATAATAATCAGAAATATTTATTGAGCAGCAAATCAGCATATTAGAATGTGATCATGTGACACTGAAGACTGGAGTAATGATGCTGAAAATCACAGGAATAAATTACACTTTACTATATATTCACATAGAAAACAGTTATTTTAAATTGGAATATATTTTCAGATTTTTTCTATATTTTTTGATAAATGCAGACATTAAATAATCTTCCCGACCCCAAACTTTTTCAATGGTATTTAGATAATAATTACACTGAATAACAGTCATGCAGACTCAAAATGCCATATAGAAACCAGGCTTTATGTCTTAAACAGCCTTTAAAACCAGTCAAATGATCGTGCCGGAGAGTAATAAATCCATAACCAGAACAGATATAGTTGTGAGATTATGACCTCATATCCATCCAGAGCCATTAGCCTGCAGATCAAACCTCCAGAGCGTCTTAACCGTACAAAAGCCTATAATACGACAACAGATTCCTGTTATAATCCTGCAGGCTTAACAAATCTCATTTTATATCGACAGATTTCCTCTCGTGTTTTTGTGCATAAACAATGTCAGCTGGGAAAACAATGACTTCAAATGGCAGGTTTGCGTTCTCGTGGATCTAGATGTCATTTTAACATTTGACATAATTGTCCGCAGCCCCTTAATGGCAACAAGCAGTCTGAAGACGAGGGCCTCCGCGGGCTCCGGAGCGGCAGGGGCCCGTGAGAGAGCCTGAAGTCTTGGGTTACGATAATTGATGTTAATAAAGGCCCTGCAGTCATTGTTCCAGAGCTTTCAAAGATCGGCCGGGAGACGCAGGTGAGCAGGAGGGAGGGAGACTTCTCAGGTTCACGCCGATCATTCGTGATTGACAACATGTCATCAGATCTCAACATTTCTGAAGATTAAAAAGATGATTTCAGACTCAGATACATCAATCTAAAAATGCAGGGTTGTTTCAACACGTCAAAACCCAATTGTGAAATTAAAATTTTAAACCTAACATTTAGATTTGACCCAAACATGTGCTGAAACAACCCAGGATTTTATAGCTCGGGATAAAAATTGGAGAAACATTAACACAAGGCAGAAAGAGGAGCAAAAATTAGATAGATATATATCTGGAGATTTAATTACATGTTATTTGTTAATATTTTCATAGGTAGGGAACAATAATTAATATGCATATTGTTCAATATAAAAATAAAAAAAAGATGTCAAACTGGCAAGAGTGAAATTACAGTAACATAAACCCCCAAAAAAGATGTCAAGTTATTAAATTATGGTTATTAAAGTTAACTAAAACTGACACTAAAGGCATGAAAATACAATTAAAAAAATTAACTGAAATGAAATAAAAAACAATATATCTATACAAAAAACACACGTATAAATATAATTTCAGCTAATTGCCAAAGCCCAGATTTAGTAAATAAATCTGAAATAAAATTACTAAAAACTATATTTAAAAAAAACAACAAATACTATTAAAAATTACCAAAATATCCAACAAAATTACTAAAACTTTTAACTGAAATTAAAATGAAAGTGGAAAATAAAAAATAAAAATTGATTCAAAATATTAATAAAAATTATAATAGTATCTCAATGAGACTAAAATAACACTAGTTCACATTTCTATTTTTTTTAGTATTTTATAGTATTTATTAATATTTTTATAATTTTCTTTCTTTTTATATTTTCCGTTTTCGTTTTACTTTTAGTTTAAGTTTTATAATTTTTTGTCTTTATTTGTTAGTTTTATTTTTAAAACATACATTTACTTTTGATTAATTTTCGTGATAGTACTTCAACTTAAACTAAACGAAAATTAGAAACGTTGCAACTAACTGAAATAAAATGACCAAGTTTTTTATTGAATGGTTTCAAGTAATAAAAAAATATTTTTTAACAGATTAAATATTAGTTATTAGTTAACTTCAATGTACCATGAATATTCTATATCATAAAACCCATGTTCAGTTATGATTGTACAGTGAGTAACTCTAGTGAATCTGTGACTTCAGCAGAACTGACCCGAGGTTCTCTCAGAACAGAGCCGCTCTTTGTGCGTCAGTGAGTGACGTGAGACGGACAGCAGAAAAAACCCTTTAGGATTCGTTTTCACTCACAACTCTTAATTCTCATGTCTTCCCATTGTGTCCCAGAATGCCTCAGGGCTGCGGGGTAATGAGACATAATTGAGGGAAGGTCACGGATCATTAATTCACCTGGACGGGTCGCGATGCTTTCATACCTCGGCTGACAGGTATCGGCATCTGAGCAACATGAGACACAGGAAGCTGCCAGAACAACATCCTGTCATGATGTCACTCCAACAATGAGAGCTCAGAGGCAGGCTGCGTCCCAAATCACATACTTATTTTTTAAAAGTAATTACTATAAGTATGTTATAAAATACTTGTCACTATCATGTGACCTACCAGTGTCACAAATCGTCTCCCGTGGCCTCATGGGACAGTAAAGTGTCAATATATGCACACTTCAGAATCTCGCCGGAAGTATAGGTCACTTTTTGCCTACTCTTTTATGGGTACTGTGAATTCAGACATACTTTTTTTCGCCTACTATATAGTAGGGAAGTATGCGATTTCGGACACAGCCTCTGATTCAATCATCACAATATGAGAGAGCAAGTCGAGCGCACTGCATTCTGGGATAGAGCACTCAGAGTCAAAAAATATAGTCTTCATTTTTATAGAATACTGTTGTTGAAGACGCTCTTTGAAGCTAAACGCAGACGTTTATGTTGGACTGATGAAATCTGCAATGATTAGTGTACTATTAAAGTACGAATTTTGATGTAAACAGTTCATAGAGGATAAGAGTTACAGCATGAAATAATATTTAAACTTATAACATAACTTTTCTAACAATTTTTCACAATTCTAACCTTTTTCTTGCATTTGCATGTTTATATCTCCCAGTTCGGACTTTATAACTCGCAATTGTGAATTTATAATCACAATTCTGAGGGAAAAAAGGTCAGAATTGCGGGATATAAATTCGCAATTCTGAGGAAAAAAGAGACAGCATAACGAGTATCTCTCACAATTCTGTTTTTCCTTCTAAGAATTGAGAGATATAAACTCGGATTTGTGAGAAAAAAAGTCAGAATTGTAAGATATAAACTCAAAATTAACTTTAAAAAAAGCCACAGCATTAAAGAATAATAAAAGTATATAAAAGAATAATAAAAAACACATACTTTTCTTCTAAAACCGGGTACGATTTTGGCCGTCTGAGACAAATTTTGTGAATCCTAGGCCAAAATCTCAAGTCTTTGATCGCTAGTTTGACATGTTCACCGATTAATGACGTTGCGTTTAAATTTGACCAGTTTTCTTTTTTAAAGGCACAGTATGTAATTTTCACCACTAGAGGTCGCTTGTTCAAAACAAAGCCGTAGCTTGATGACGCCTTGATTTTGCGGAATCATGGGAGGTGTCTTCGTGTCTACAGCCAGCGAAAAAGAATCCAACAGGACTCATATTCATGGATGAGCTAATGTATTAAAGATATTAAGATTACCGTAGTATGAAGCAGGGTGTTGGAGCTGAACGAGGCAGCTAGAGCGATTGCTAATGCCAGACGAGTGCGACACACGTCTCGAGAGCAGCGGAGCTTTTATTATGCCGCAGTCGCTGCTTCCGCTTCTTCCGGTCAAGCATATGTGGGGTAACGCAGCGCTGTTTATCATATTAGACATTTGTGTGTTGAAAGTTGTTATAATGCTACTCTGCGTTCACTTGGCAGCCAAAATTCTACCAAATAAATACCGGAAATCGAGGGTAATGGGGGTATGATGTCATAGGCGACGCACGGACACACTCTGTGTCCTGGTTAAAATTGCTTATTTCTCTGGATTTAAACATTCTTGGAAACATTTGGGATAATGTAAGTACACAAGTCAACTAAATATATAACTGTTCTAGTGGTATTTTGGATATTTTAATCCAAAAATATTACATATTGTGCCTTTAAAGGTGCAATACGTAAGAATTTTGCAGTAAAATATCCAAAAACCACTAGGCTAGCGTCATATATTTTGTTCACTTGAGTACTTACAATATCACAAATGTTTGCAACTATTTGTAAATCGTGAGAAAATTGCAATTTTATCCAAGGCTCCGGGACGTGTGAGGAGTCGCCTGTCAATTGCGTCATACCCGCGTTACCCTCGGTTTTATTTTGTAGAAACCATGGAAACGCCAAAGAAGCTTTAATATTTACATGTTTTAATAGGCAAGAGAAAAACTGTTTTGATATATTTATAGACAGAAAACTAATTGTTATACATCTCAACACGTTTAGTCTTATTGTTTAAATCTAATTTTCTTGATTTTTTGCGAGTACCATGCTTTACCACGCCTCAGAGAAAACACTTTTGTCAAGTAGCTAACATAGCATAATCAGATGCAGCTTTATTTTTAGTAACAGTAATACAGCATTTTCTCCATCATACAATACGTTTTAAAATTAATTGCATGCCATTTATCAACACAATCATCCAGCATTTAATATGATATTGTAAAATCGATCTATCTTACTGCAGTGTGTAACAGTGTCTCACAGCAGCCGCCGAGCGAACGCACAGAGTAACGTTATAACATCATTTTCAACACACTCAAATGTATCTAATATGATAAACAGAGCTGCGTAACCTCATACTGATGACCGGAAAAGCGGTAGCAGCGCCGGCGAATGTGACATAATAAAAGTCCCGCTGCTCGTGAGGCGTGTGTTGCGCAATCGCTCCAGTGGTCTCGTTCAGCTCCCACAACACTCGGTCCTGCTCTGCTTCATACTACAGTAATGTTAATAATCACATCCATGAACATGATTTCTTCCCGAGTCCAATCCCTATTCTTTTGCACCGTCCGTTGAGGTGAAGACCACATGTCCCAAGATTCCATTCTCAAACTTTGCGTCATCAAGCTACGCCTTTGTTTTGAATAGGCCTTTAGAAAATCTTACATATTGCACCTTTAAATAAAGCCATGATCAAAATGAACATTACAGATTGATTTTGTTTGCTAGCCACCATTTCTATTCCGCATGTAAACGCAGCTCAAGTCACCGAACGCGTCACGGATTAATGATGTAAAACTCTGGACGAATCCGTTTTCTGATCCTACAGTGCGACATGGCTTACAGCAGGGATCATGTACAGTCTGAGAAGCAACAGGTCTATTATAATCGTACAGTGTGAACCCAGCTTAAGAGTGTATATTCACACCTAGAGAAAAGCGTTCATACTACAGTACACACTGCAGAAGCAGTATGCGATTCTGAACACAGCCTGAGCGTCTAATTCAACAGCGGCTTCATCTCGGCAGAAGAAATGTCCGAATTGTAGCAGGCCCGAATGATCTCGAGGCAATTTGTCTTCACGTATGCACGTGGTTGTAAATAAAGGGGCCGGTGTGGTAATTGGAGGAGCGGATGGAGACGCCTGCGGTGTAATTGAGCAGCCGAGGCAGGGGGTTCAGGTCCGGCTGAAAGAGCCAACGCCAGCGGGGGATCCAGATTCTGTCCCCTCCATCACAACATCCAACAGAAATGGAAAGGGATCAGAAAGCCTTAGTTTGCACCTTAAGAGGGAGAAGTGCAGGAGTATTTGTTGACGGAGAGTAAATGGCTTTGCCGAGGAGAGAAACATCGTTTTAGATCAAGGATGTCACATCATGATGGTTATTTGTTCTTTCTCTGTCTGCAGGGTGTGTGGAGCTTTAAAAGCTACGGAGAAACCAGACACTTCTGAAGAACCTGGTGCTTTATTGTCTTTATCAGCATTTTTACAAAGGCTTCAAATGCAGTGAATTCAATCAGAAATAACAATTATAGAAATATCAAATGCAGCAAACAAAAAGTGCTCTAAGAACATTTTGCTAACGTTCCCATTAAATTATGAAAATTTTATTTCTTAATGTTCTCTAAATGTCCGGAAACTTTTTAACGGAACATTCCATTCACACATTATGGGAACGGAATGTTCTCTGAACATTAGTAACATTTAAAACACGGAATTCAGAAAAAACGTTCCATGAAACCAGATAGCTTTGAACTGGAGGGTATGCACGTGACGTCACTGTCGACTGCGGTCACGCCCACTGAGTGGCAGAAAGACTGAGTGGCAGCATTAGTTTTCAGCCGTGAAAAACACACAAAACACATCCAAAACGGGAAAGAGCTTTGAGATTGACTGTACAAATAGATTTGACACAAAATCAGAGGTATATATTTAAAGACTGCAGAAAGCAACAGGAAAAAGAAGCAAATGGATCACTGCAATTCACACGAACAACTGGACTCCAGCAGAGAAACATGGATTATTTGCAGTTTTGTGTCAAAATGTTGGATTTTGGGGTAAAATCATACTGTATATATTGTATTGTTGTATATTGTGTTGACAACTCATCAATTAAATATTTACCATCTTATATTCTGCATAATTGGGTGTTTTAAATAAACACTGACAAAAACTATGCAAGTTTTAGGGCTGGACGATATGACGATATTACATTGATTTAAGTGATTACTCGGATTTAAACCTACCTATATTGTAGTTAATATAAAATATTCACAGGCAGATTTGCTTTATGTGTTTCCCCGGCATCGAAATCAGGCACATAAAAACATCAGTAAAACACGACTCCTGGCTGCATGTCAATATCCATGGATTAGGTTTATTTGACATGTTATAAGAAACACTTTCGAGTCCAACCTTTAGTGTAATAGTTTGTTTTACTCGCGTTTTCACACTTTCCTCTATTAAATCCAGTCATGCAGCAGGTTCTTTTGCCACTCAGTCCGGCTGAGGGAGCGCGTTGGGACGTCGATGCATACCCTATATAGCGTGAATTAGCACCGCCCACTTTTTCAACAGCGCTGAAATTTGCACTTTGATTTGAAGCAAAAAAGTTTTTGAAAATCGAACAGAAGTACAAGACTGTTTAATTCACGGCTTTAAGCCCCGGTATACTAACGGAGAAGTGCTTTTTTGTTCTCCGTTTAGGGGTAAAACGAAGTTCGAAATACGTGAGCAGCGATATACTGTTATCGAACATCTGACTCCGCCCACACTGCTGAGAGCGACGGTTAGATGAATATGTAAATATGTGCCGCGCGCTTTCCTCTAAGTAGCGAAATAAACAACAAAAAAAGAAAATGACAATCATTTTTTAAAATCTGATCATAACAACATGGGTGGGGAGAGTGGGGTAAGATGAGCCATTTTTTTTACTGATGTGGTCCTCAAAATAAGGGAAAATGAGGCAGAAGTACGATGAAAGTATTTAAAGTAATTTCAGGATGTTTCCTATCATTTTTAATGATCAGAATACCTCTTCAAAAATATGGCTTCTTATAAAAAAAAGTGTTCCTCTGGCTCAATTTACCCCAGGTTAGGGGTAAGTTGAGCCGAGTCAGTAGGTGGGTGTAAACTGAGCATCTAACTGAATCTGAATCAAACCCATGTGAAATTTTAAAGATAATGTATTTTATTTTAAAAACTACTTAATCAAATTTCCTTTTACAAATACTCTTTGTTAAAACTCAGATGAAATGAGTCGGAGAAGCCGGGTTGCCAGGTTTTCACAACAAAACCCGCCCAATTGCTACTCAAAACTAGCACAATTGTGTTTCAGGGGAGTTCTGGGGGGTAAAATCCGCGTTTTTGGCAGGGTTTCCCTTGTAAAATTCTCATTCCAGGGGCTAAATATCATGTTATTTGGGGTCGCTTCAACCCGCGGCAACATCGTCACGGACCATTTGGTATGGTGCTTTCAAGTCATGTCGAAAAGATCGTATATACGAGCTGAACGCACATGAACGCCACCACATTGTTGTAACGAGTGGGAAGTTTCCTGTAGCTCAGTGGTTAGAGCATGGCACTAGCAATGCCAAGGTCATGGGTTCGATCCCAGGGATTGCACATACTCCGATACAAATGTATAGTATAATGCAATGTAAGTCGCTTTGGATAAAAGCGTCTGCCAAATGCATAAATGTAAATGTAAATGTAAGTTTAAGCAGTGAGAAACATGGCGGAATATCACAGTATTATAAGTATTTAGCAGAGACTCTAGCTGCGTCTCATTTCAAAAGCTGCGTCCTCCAGAGGTCGCATTTGAAGCATACGTCATCAAGGATGTCTTATAACAAAATTGAAAAGTAACCATAATAAAATTGAAATTCCTCATGAGGTGTAAAATACAGTATTTTCTTTCTTTGCAATGCAACGATTGTTTTTCTTAAATGAGACCCGCCTCAATGACGTATGCACCCTTCAAATGCGACCTCCGGAGGATGCAGCCTTCGAAATGAAACGCAGCTATTGTCCGGCTTTTATATTTACAGCGAAGTAAGCTAATTGCCTGCACAAAATATGGTAGCATTATAAATATAACAAAATAATACGTAACGATAGTTTACAGTGGCTTCAGAAAAGAACTAAAAACATAAAAAAGCAAAAACACACCTGATGCACATTTTTTGTTCTTCATTTTCTATACGTAAAAGTGCAGTTTTTTTGCACTTACCGCCATCTTACTCTGACGAAAGTGACTTGAACGCACCTGTCGTCATAAACACGACTTCCCACCTCATAAATACGAACTTCCCAGGAGGACTTGAACGCACCAGTAGTGTGAAGGTGTTTTGCAACTAAAGCGAACTTTTCCTTTTTCCAAACTACCGAAATGAACTTCGTTTTGTCCTGATTTTGTTTGAAATGACGTCACGACAGTTTGTTCTTCGATTTCGTTTGAAGTATATCGGGGCCTTTAGTGAGGGAAAGAACTACAATCCCATGAAGCATTGCGAACAGCATAATCGAATTAAAAACAATTTAAGAAATATAAAACTACTCATTTACAAAATGTTGATTATATTTATTAAGTTTATTGCAAAATATGCATATATATATATATATATATACAAAGATTTAAAGGGTTAGTTCACCCAAAAATGAAAATAATGTCTTTAATTACTCACCCTCATGTCGTTCCACACCCGTAAGACCTTCGTTCATCTTCAGAACACAAATTAAGATATTTTTGATGAAATCCGATGGCTCAGTGAGGCCTAAGCAATGACATTTCCTCTCTCAAGATCCATTAATGTACTAAAAACATATTTAAATCAGTTCATGTGAGTACAGTGGTTCAATATTAATATTATAAAGTGACGAGAATATTTTTGGAGCGTTATGAATCTTTTATGTCGAATCATGATTCGGATCGCGTGTCAAACTGCTGAAATCACGTGACTTTGGCGCTCCGAACCGCTGATTCGACACGCTGATTCATAACGCTCCGAAGCTTCCTGAAGCAGTGTTTTGAAATCGGCCATCACTATATAAGTCGTTATTTTGTGTTTTTGGCGCACCAAAAATATTCTCGTCGCTTTATAATATTAATATTGAACCACTGTACTCACATGAACTGATTTAAATATGTTTTTAGTGCATTAATGGATCTTGAGAGAGGAAATGTCATTGCTCAGGCCTCACCGAGCCATCGGACTTCATCAAAAATATCTTAATTTGTGTTCTGAAGATTAACGAAGGTCTTACGGGTGTGGAACGACATGAGGGCGAGTAATTAATGACAGAATTTTCATTTTTGGGTGAACTAACCCTTTAAGTATTTTGAGAGCGCATAGAGATCGACTTGATTACGTCATTCGCAGTGCTTCATGGGAGTGGGCGGAGCTAATGAGATCTTTTGGAGCATGTTGCTTTTTTCAACTTGATGTTCTACTTGATTCAACTTGATTTTCAACCCATTTAGCATCATGGGTAATGTAGTTTATTTATAACACGATTATGTTAAATATATAAGCTGAAATAAAGCGGGCTAACGGCTTCAGCAGAAGCAAATACTACCTCGTAGATCACAGTAGGTCTGTGTTTAATGGTTTATAAGTTATCGTTAAAAATCAATTTCCCTATGGAGAAAGTGCATGGAGTTTCCGGAACCCGAGTGCCACACTCTATTAATGTAACGTTTGTTCATAACCTTGTCAGAACGTTAGCTAAAGTTCTGAGAACATTCCTTGTTTGCTGAGATTATACATGTTGAGCAGTAATCATATAATCATGTGATTGAATCAAAGTTTCTTCGGAGCGGCTCCCTGCAGACGGTTGTGTTCCCTCAACCTAAAACACAGAGGAGCATCTGTAAAACATCCTGATGAGATACAGAAGGTCATATTCATTCAGACCAGAAGGGTTTCACTGACCTGACCGCATTGATCTTGATGAATCCAGAGGCGTCGCAGGGGTCGTAGTCGCCCTGCACATCCATACTGTTAAACACAAAGCAAAGATGGAGGCGTTTCATCAAATTAAACCGGATCAATACAGCATGCAGCAATAATTGCTGAAAATTAAAAACCAATTTCCATAACAGTCACATCATCCTGTCACATGATCCTTCAGAAATCATTCTAATATGCTGATCTGCTCGTCAAAAAAACATTTCTGATTATGATCCACGTTTACAATAGTTTTTTATGAAGTACAGAAACAGTTGCATCATGTGGCAGCTGTTAAAACACACAAAGACGAGCACAAGACTGAATCATAAATCGTTCATTGACCGTGTTAATGAGTGCGACTCCCTCCAGGTCTCGAGCGTTCGACCGACTGACATCTGAATCGCAGCTGCTTGTATCGGTGTAATCGCCGCAGGACAACATTGTGACATTTCTTGCAGATCGATGCATCATGTGGGAGGAAACCGCTGTGTTAATAACACCGTTTGATCGTGAGATGGTCTGCGAGAGTCTGGTGAGCCGCTCACATTATCACAGACGCGCTCAAGTCCGTTTCAAAAGGTGAGCAGCGTAATTATAAGACACCTTGTTCTGGCTCAAATGCAGAGAGCCATCCCAGCATGCATCAGTGAAACTATCCACATAAGATGATCATAAACGTAATTTAACTCAATGCCAAAGAGCGTCAATAAAAATAGTTTCATCTAGACTATTTTACTGAATATTTGTGTATTTTTACATTTATTAGAATATTATATTTTGCTGACAGATTTGTGGGAAAATTCTAATTGCAATTTTCCTGATAAAAATAATATTACAGGGCTGCACAATTTGACCAACATTTTTTGATTATATATTAATACTAATATTTATTATTATTTTATTATTAAATAAAAATCACTAAAAATAAAGTAAAAAACACTAAATAAATACAAAATATGAAAAATCACTATTGTATGGAAGCTTGTTTCCGCTACTGAATAAAAAAAAAGGTCATTGCGACTTTTTATCTCACAATTCTGACATTTTTCTCAGAATTTCAAGATATAAACTTGCAATTGCAAAAAAAAAATACTCAGAATTGTCTTTAGTATTTTCTTATTCCGTAGCAGAAGCAAGTAATATTTCACTGTAAAATAAAAAAAGCAGCAATTATCGGGGTTCAAGCGCTTCAAGGCCTTTAAGCACATGCGTAAAAAGATATAATGTTTTAATTAGCAAGCCTGTAATCATCTCAATCATAGATGGAAAAGACCATTTACAGCAAATACAGGCAAATTACCAAAGAAAACATATGGTTTATAAAGCTTTTTAACAGTCCAAAAACATAGGACTAGTTCGCCAAAATATCTCCAATATTTAACGAACGATTCGATGGACAGAGGCGGTCCTGGAGGCAAAGTTGCTCAGAATGAGGAGTTCTACCATGTGGTATGAATGTCGTGGCCATTTGCGAAAAACTGGGCAATACACAATCCTTAACGCATTTGAAAAATTCGAATTTCTCACAGGCCTCTAGAGCCGTAAGTCAAACCGGTTCAGCTAGTTTTGTTCCGATCGGCCTCCGTTAACCTTGTTGCTCAAATTTCATTGGACGATGGCGGACATGTTTTTTTAGATACGTCAGTATCCTCATAAACATTCATGGCACCTTGGACAAAGACACTGCATGCCAATTTTCAAGTCGATCGGACTAACGGTGAAGTAGTTATAGCCATTTTCATGTTTTTTTCCTGTTGTAGCGCCACCAAGTGGCCAGTCGCCTCATCCTTTTTCATGCAACCACAGAATGAGCTCTAACACAGGTGTGCCAAATTTAGTGAAAATATCTAATTCCGTTCACGAGTTATAGCCATTTTAGTAAATGTGGCTCCGCCCACTTCAAACATTTTGGGGGCCCTTAGAGACCGTGAATCAAAATTTCAACTTTTTTTTGATAATTACTGACAATCAGACTCCGGAGAATCTTGCTGCACTGGTTTGGTTCCGATCGGGCCAAAAACCCAGAACTAGTTCACAAAAGTATGTTTTTCAAAAAATCCAAAACACCTGAATAAAGGGGCGGAGCCTGGTTGAGTTAGTTAGTAGTGCGTTAAAACTGGTGGTTATGGTAAGGGGCGGGATATTTCCCAAACACCAATCACAAAACACCGCTGCACAGCACAGACTCTGCCATTGGATGATCACACTAAGCCGTAAGGCGATTTCATTTGTATTTCGATGAATCATGGAGCCCTAGTTTAGAGTAAAACAAAAGAAGATCCCAGACTAAAAGCTCACAATCATAATGAGGTTCTGTCCCCTTGAGCTAAAGCGGCCGGACGAGGAGAGGTTTCGACCTTTCAACCGTACGCTTCCACACTTAAACGGCATGAAACGCGCAACTTCCCCCAAACGGCTGAGAGGCCATTAGCGGCGCGCGGCATCTGGACCGGAGCTTTGGTCAGCGCTGGGATGAGCTGATCTGCCCTCAGGACACACAGAGGTCAAACCTGAATGATCTCACTGTTCAGAGAAGCTCATGTGACTCATGACATCATTACACAGCAATAAAACCCCTCATGTTTATCAGCACACTCACTGCTCACATTCAACTTTTTGTTTTGTTGTGACGCTTTTTTACTACAGCAAATATTTTCTTGAAGTCCCGCTAATATTTCAATAATTTATCAACACATTTGCATGTTCACGGTTCTCTTATGATCACATGACATGCAATGTGATTTAGTTTTATAGTTTATTTTGACTTTAAAGTGAGTCAAACCTATTTTTAATTTAAATAGTCTCTCGGTTCACATTACACTCACATCAGTTTTATGAACCCTAACAAACTGAAAAAAAAATTATATTAATAATAATTATAAATAATTAATTATGT
>RJVU01007700.1:3811890-3832512 GCA_003731715.1 Anabarilius grahami | reverse complement strand
TTTAATTGAAAGTGGCTTAAGTAAAACAAACTGAAGTTAAAGTTTGCCCAGTGTAACAGAAACAACAAACAAGTCACCAAAACAGCTCAAAAACTATTTGAGACCAAAGATTTCTTCTATTAAATCTTCAATTCCTTTACTAAACAAAAGCTTTTTTGACTTCTCAGAGTCTTACGTGTAAAACAATCTCCGTCCCCTCGGGGCAGAAGAAGCGGCTCTCAGTCCAAACCCCTAAACGCCACAGTAACTCCTGCCCAAAACAAGACTTAGCAAATTACCCATCTCTTAAATCCTGAAAAGTGGCAATCTGATACATTAAGACTCAGTGGGATTTAGTGCAGGAGATTGAGGGACTAAAGCATCAAGAAAATCTGATAAAAGTCTCTTCTAACACCGTCAGGCATTAAGATCCCAAGAGATGAAGCTAGAGGAGGGCAGATTATGCCGACACTGATTTACATTCATCTTTTACACAGTTCAGATGTGTTTGTGTTTGTGTGTTGAGAGGTTAAATGTCTCGTGGGCCCTTCAGGCATCCTTACACACAGGTAACACGGGCCGGCTTATCATTCCTCACTCCTGCCCGGGCAGAAAGAGCTCAGGTCGAGGAGCGTGGCGTTAATGCCGCTTTAACACTTCAAAAGACACACAGACACACACTCCACAAACACTGTCACCTGATGTGAAGGGCTTAATAAGTGAAGCCTGAGGCCGAGACACGCATCAGAGTCACTTTAAAAACCGAATAATTAAGCTGGAATGACATATTAGATGAATAACTTTATTATTAGAGATGCTGTCTGAGCAACGAAGTGAAAACAGTTTCAGTTTAACTGAAATAAAAATGTATTAATCCTAATAAAAATGACAAAACCACAAAAGAGCGAATTCAGAATATTAATAAAAACTATAATAAACAATAGTAAAATAACACTGGTCCATCAGTAACAGCTTAAATCTAAACTATTTAAAAAATAGTTATATATAATGCATAAAAAACTATTTTTACTACATGGTTTTACATGCATTTTTCAAAACATGAAATCCAATTTATAAATTGTATAAATATCCTATATTATATATATATATATATATAAAAATGTGAACTCATTTAAAGAAGTGTCTTTATTGAAATATCAGCATTAATTTATAATAAAAACTAATGTAGCTTGAGATGTCATTTCTAATGCTTCATTATCTTCACTAATATAATATAGAATTTACCATAACTTCTTATTTAAAATGAATTAATTTCCATTAATCTCCTAATATCCATGACTGTTCATAGGATTAAAAATACACTAAAAATTCATCTTTTTTATTGTTCTTGAATATTAAAACTGTTTTTAGTCTCTTCTGCTCACCAGCGCTGCTTTTATTTGATGCGAAAATACAGTAAAAATCTGAAATATTATTACAATGTAAAACAGCTGTTTTCTATGTGAATATATAGTAAAGTGTAATTTATTCCTGTGATCAAAGCTGAATTTTCAGCATCATTACTCCAGTCTTCAGTGTCACATGATCCTTCAGAAATCATTCTAATGTGATGATCTGCTGCTCAAGAGACATTTATGATTATTATCAATGTTGAAATCTGTGATACATTTCAGGATTCTTTAATAAATAGAAAGTTAAACTGCATTTATTTGAAATAAAAACCTTTTGTAATGTCTTTACAGTCACTTTTGATCAGTTTTAATGAATAAAAGTATTAATCTAGTATGTGTGTAGTACATGTACACAGAACAAAAAATAAAGATTTTGAAATGCATGAGAAATCAGCAAGATGATCATGAATATTATGGATCAGCTCAGGAGGTTCTGCTTTCATTTGCTGCTCCATCAGTGACTATCTGAACCTCTGAAAGAGCGTGACACGCAGTTCACTTCATTCTCCTGGACCGTGTCACATAAACACCGCCTGTCAGGGACTTTATTGAACATCCTAAACGCCGACTTCCACATTCAGCTCTGATCTTCTGTGAACCGGCGGGGAAAACAAGACATTCCGTATTTTCCAATTCCTACCTGCCACTCTGCTGTGAAGCCGGAGTCAATTTGCCAATCAGAGCGTTGTGAGGAGGGACGGACCCGGACCCCAGCGCAATCCAAACACAACGACTGTGAAGTTTCACTACAAAACATGTTTCGTCTTGTTTTCCAGTACTAAACATTAGTAAGAGCCATATGTTTTTTATTTCTTTATAGAGATGTGGATTTAATAAGTGCTTAAAACAAGAACAAATATCTGTCAGTGGGATCAGAAAAATAAAACAAACAAGTTTTTTTTTTTTCTCCGTTGGCAGATATTTGTTCTTGTTTTAAGCACAAACTCACTTCATTTGGATCAAATGGATTTCAGTAAACAACACTTAATATCTTCAATGTTTACCTTGAACGCAATGCGAGTTTCTATCTATCCGACACATGCATAAATGTAATGAAATGACATTCGTACCTCTTGACTTCATTCCAATGAAGCGGTTCTCCACGATATCGATCCTCCCAACACCATGCTTTCCACTTTGAAACAAGAGAGTAGGTTATTGATTAATAAATAAATAATAATGCATATATTCTCAAGTGACAAAGCGTACAAAATGACATTTGTATGTTCACATGGCTGTTTATGAATGGATCAAATCTAAAGTTTATGAATGCCCGCTTAAAGGGTTAGTTCACCCCAAAACGTCATTAATTACGTTCATCTTCAGAACACAAATTAAGATATTTTTGATGAAATCCGATGGCTCAGTGAGGCCTGCATTGACAACCTTAACGTTATGAAGAGACGAGAAATACTTTTTGTGCGCCAAAAAAAACTAAATAATGACTTTATTCAATAATATCTAGCGATGGGTGATTTCAAAACACTGCTTCATGAAGCTTCAAAGCTTTACGAATCTTTTGTTTCGAATCAGTGATTCGGAGCACGTATCAAACTGCCAAAGTCACGCCCCCCTAGTGGTGAACCATTGAAATTTTGAAAACTTATGACATAATAGGGCTGTGTATTGCCAAGAATCTGGCGATACGATACGTATCACGATTCAGGGGTCACGATACGATATATTGTGATATATTGCGATACTGTAAGAAAGGCAATATATTGCGATATTTCTTGTCTTTTTTAGAAAGAGGATCTAATTTGAGAAAAAAAACGGTCATAAAGAACACATTTACATTTATGCATTTGGCAGACACTTTTATCCAAAGCGACTTACATTGCATTATCCTATACATTTGTATCCGAGTATGTGCAATCCCTGGGATCGAACCCATGACCTTGGCATTGCTAGTGCCATGCTCTAACCACTGAGCTACAGGAAAGCACCACCATATGCATAAAACCTGAAAACAACATTATTTTATTTAATCAATACAGTATCATTTGCATTTATATCACTATTTTGTGCAATATAAGGGAAAATAGTAAAGTACTGCAGGATTCTTTAGGTGTATATTTTTTAAAAGGTTCACAGCACTTTTTCATTTCTAAACTATTTAACAACTAGAGGATGGTCCATTTCATGAATGTCTGTTTGTTTTATATTTAATACTGTAGCTGCTTGCTTTAAAGCAGTCTAATGTATAAAGTGCTATTTAAATAAACGTGCTGAACAGAGCTGATGCAAACATATCCACATCGCTATGATCACATGCTTTCTGTTGTCACCGCTGTCATTTTTGTTGTGTTTATTTTGTTATTGAGAGGAAAACGTGGAGTACCTACTACATATTATATCGAACGACTCTCTCAGCAACGCGGATGGCATTGGGATATTAAGTGAGCTCTCAGATTCAATGCGTTTCCCGAGTTTTGGATTATAACATGGCCTATTTTGCAAACATTTGACTCTTGTCGATCTCCTTAGTGGTTTCTTTATAGTTGAAGCCAAAATGTGTCCTTCAGCTCTGTATACCGCGGGAGTGGAATATTTCTATCGTCTTTCTATCGCTTGTGATGCATCTCCGGCTACGCGTCAATTTACGTTCTGAGATAACGCTGACATCTAGCGGTTGGGTTTTATACAGTCTGTGGTTTAAACCGAACACAAACCCACGAATATTGAATGTAAATAAATATCGATACAGTGTTTTTGAGAATCGATACAGTATCGCCAAACATAATATTGCGATATTCACGTGTATCGATATTTTCTTACACCCCTATGACATAAAGCCTCGTTTACTGAAATCACGTGACTTTGTCAGTTTGATATACTCTCCGAACCGAGCCATCAGATTTCATCAAAAATATCTTAATTTGTGTTCCTAAGATGAACGAAGGTCTTACGGGTGTGAAACAACATGAGGGTGAGTAATAAATGACTGAATTTTTATTTTTGGGTGAACTAACCCTTTAAGGAGCCACAATGAAAACACAAGCATTGAGCAACTGAAGACATCATAAATTGACAGTAAATACTGTGTTTGAACTGTAAAGTTCATGCATCATGGCAGGTTCTGCTCACCCGATCTCATTCAGATAGGAGAAGATCTCCAGTGGAGTGTCTTTGGATTTTCCTTCCTTAACATGCGTCACTTTGACTGGAACACCTGAAAGTATGAATATACGTTAGTATAACAATCTCCCAAGGTTTTTCGCTCCATTTCTGTCACCTGATGCTTGAGTTCCTTGCCACTGTCACCTCTGGCTTGATTAGTTGTGGTTTAAAAGACACTTAATATTCAGTCATACTGCATTATAGATTTAACAGCACTGGATGAGAACAATATTTGCTTTATAGCCGAGTCATATCTGTTTCATAATTGAGTTCATAATTGATAGACAAACAATATTCTTCCTTTTCAACTCTATATCTGTTGTTTTATCATTAAGAATGTACATTTTACTTTAAAATAAATGACATATATTTGGTTTTAAAAATGCAATGACCTTCATGTTTAAATGTCAATGAAGTGTCTAAATATTTTTTTGCATCGCTGTAGATGTAAACTGGCAGAACTCAGTTTGATGGCCGGTCCTGTGCTCTCAAACACACTCAACTCCCATAAATAAATCATGGTGAATAGTCGACTTATTCATAGCGTGAAATGAGCTGCTCAGAGGCCAGAGGTGGAGGATACGAATGGATCGGCCTTACGGGGGGAGGAACACAAGGAAAAGAGGGCGGAGAAGAAAGAAAGAAAAGATCCATACACGGGTCTCATTAGCATTAAGCATGCTCACAGTTGCCAATCATGAACGAAAGCCTGCGGTTCCTGCTCGTCCTTTCACAGCTGTAAATGTAAAGCCCTGTGAGAATAATGACACAGATAGAACAAGCTGGATAGTTCAGCCAAAAATTAAAATGATTTAATCATTATTTTGTTTTACCCTCAAACTCTTATGATGCTTTTTTTATAGTGATCACGTCTGTCAAGCTCCAAAAAGGACCAAACAAACATATTTCAGACTATATATTTCAAGTCTTCTGAAGCAGGGTTATTATCGTTAACTAAAACAATTAATTTAAATAAATCTGAAATAAAATGTAAATATAGCTGCAAGCAACAATTACGGGGTCAAGCTGAATAAGGCCGGAAAAGGAAATATTTGTGGACATCTGTGATCATGAGGTTAGGATAAAGCTGTTTAAATTAAATCAGTTAAAGCACTTATAACATAATAACATGGTATATAACTTCTGAGCAGTAGGTGGCGCTGTGACGAAACTCTGCATGCACCCTCAAGTCATGCCTGTGATCACATGTACCAAGTTTCATGTCAATACACAAAACTTTTGCAAAGATACAGCCGCATATCCATTTTGGAGTGCACGCAGTCAAATTTGTTGATGGAGTATGAAACAACGGTTGGGTCTACCAAAAAATTTTTAATAACTTTTTGTCATGAGTGTCTGTAGATGCTACATACCAAATTTCGTACAAATCGGACACATTTTGTAGGAGGAGTTCGAAAAAGTAGGTTTTGAATAAAATTCAATATGGTGGACAGTATCTATGGTAGAATATGGCAAATTTGATGGTATCGTAGTACTAGGCATAAGCCAACAAATCTAATGATGTAAGATAAATGACAATATGTTGAATTTTTCATATAAGAATTTTCATAAATTTCATTATATCTCTTGACCACTAGGAGGCGCTGACCTAAAACTTTACAGGTCCTCTCAGAACATGGCCTTGATGAATCATACAGGAGTTGCGTAACGATACGTTCAAGTGTTCGTAAAACAGCATTTTATGACAAAATTCAAAATGGCCTACGCCTAAAATGGCCGACCAAAGAAATTAGATATCGTTCAACTCGGCATGCCTCAAGGAATCTCGTGAATTTAGGACAAGGCATTCAAAAGTTATAAGCAAAAATAGCCATTTTTCATATCTCGGCACCAGTAGGTGGCGCTGTGACTATACTGTGCTTGTACCCCCAAGTCATGCCTGTAATGACATAAACCAAGTTTGGTGCCAATACACCAAATCATTGCGAAGATACAGCATCAAATCCATTTTTGCGTGCTCTGCATCAAATTCATTGACGCGCTATACGAGAATGGATTGGCCGATCAAAAAAATTGTAATTTTTTTAAAATATTTTATTTTGAGTTTAAAAAAGAAGAAGCCTGGAGTCTGAGTAGATGCTACATAGGTTTTGAATAAAATTCACCATGGCGGACAGTTACTATGGTAGAATATGGTAAACTTGGTATCGTAGGACTCGGCATAAGGCAACAAATCTAATGATGTAAGTTAAATGACAATATGATGAATTTTTCATATGTTATAAGAATTTTCATAAATTTCATTATATCTCTTGACCACTAGGAGGCGCTGACCTAAAACTTTACAGGTCCTCTCAGAACATGGCCTTGATGAATCATACAGGAGTTGCGTAACGATACGTTCAAGTGTTCGTAAAACAGCATTTTATGACAAAATTCAAAATGGCCTATGCCTAAAATGGCCGACCAAAGAAATTAGATATCGTTCAACTCCGCATGCCTCAAGGAATCTCATGAATTTAGGACAAGGCATTCAAAAGTTATAAGCAAAAATAGCCATTTTTCATATCTCGGCACCAGTAGGTGGCGCTGTGACTATACTGTGCTTGTACACCCAAGTCATGCCTGTAATGACATACACCAAGTTTGGTGTCAATACACCAAATCATTGCGAAGATACAGCATCAAATCCATTTTTGCGTGCTCTGCGTCAAATTCATTGACGCGCTATACGAGAATGGATTGGCCGATCAAAAAAATTGTAATTTTTTTAAAATATTTTATTTTGAGTTTAAAAAAGAAGAAGCCTGGAGTCTGAGTAGATGCTACATAGGTTTTGAATAAAATTCAACATGGCGGACAGTTACTATGGTAGAATATGGTAAACTTGGTATCGTAGGACTCGGCATAAGCCAACAAATCTAATGATGTAAGATAAATGACAATATGTTGAATTTTTCATATGTTATAAGAATTTTCATAAATTTCATTATATTTCTTGACCACTAGGAGGCGCTGACCTAAAACTTTACAGGTCCTCTCAGAACATGGCCTTGATGAATCATACAGGAGTTGCGTAACGATACGTTCAAGTGTTCGTAAAACAGCATTTTATGACAAAATTCAAAATGGCCGACCAAAGTAAATTAGATATCGTTCAACTCGGCATGCCACAAGGAATCTAAGGAGATCCTCATGATTTTAGGACAAGGCATTCAAAAGTTATAAGCAAAAATAGCCATTTTTCGTATCTTGGCACCAGTAGGTGGCGCTGTGACGATACTGTGCTTGTACCCTCAAGTCATGCCTGTAATGACATTTACAATACACCAAATTATTGCGAAGATACAGCATCAAATCCATTTTTGCAAGACAAAAAGTTATTAAAAGATTTTTGATCGGCCAATCCGTTCTCGTATAGCGCATCAATTAATTTGACGGCGATCAAACTAATTGATGCGCTGTACGAGAATGGATTGGCCGATCAAAAATCTTTTAATAACTTTTTGTCTGGAGTGTGAGTAGATGCTACATACCAAATTTCCTGCAATTTGGAAAACGCTCTAGGAGGAGTTCGAAAAAGTAGGTTTTTTGGAAAATTCAAAATGGCGGACAATTTTTCATGACGGAAATGACGTCATGACATTTTTTTTGTTTCTAGAACTTGCGCGTTAAAAGTAATGAGCATAAACATGAGTAAATCTTTGAACTGTTGGTGGCGCTAGTGGGTTTGAGGTAGAGACTCCAAATTTGCTATGGAAACATTTCAGACTGTCCTCTATCTGTGTGCCAAATTTCATAACTTTTTATCATACGGTTCTACGGTCTGCCATAGACTCAATAGCGGAATAATAATAAGAAGAAAACAAACGATTTCAATAGAAAACATTACATTAGTTGAAAAATGAGAAAATAAAATAAGTTTGAAGCACTAAAATTATTAACTAGAAATACATAAAAACTAAAACTAAACTGAAATAAAAATAAATTAAACCTAAATAGCAATATTTAAATAATAAAATGACAGAAGCACATGATGAAATGACTAAAAATTAAGCTAAAATTAACATGAAAACTCGTAATATAAAATAAAAGCCAATTAAAAATATTAATAAAATTATAAAAATATGGTGCTATGATGTTTGACTGCATGATATGACGCATGTCGGACGTTAACGGCATCAGATGTGTCCAATCTTTGATTCAAGAGCCTCTGTTGTGACATTTTTTGAGGCTTGAGTGTCACTATGCATGGAAAAGAGTTGCATGAAGATTTTTAAAACTTAAGAGAATAACAAAATATAAGTTTAGAGTAAATAATGACACTGGCCGAGACAAATATCGGTAGACAAGGCGTTTCGTCCCAAACCCAGAGACCCCGGGCCACAGGGCAGCGGCTAACAAAGCTCCAGAGCCCTTCAAATAGTTAATAATTAGATTAAAAGTTCAAATAAATTAAACACAGCGTGAACACAGAGTCTCTCGGCCACTTCTCTCTCCAGTCTATCCGCATTATTCTATTCGTTCCCTCTGCCTTAGAAAAGCAACAATGGCACAGAAGACACAGTTGTAGGAAAAATTACTGCTTTACATTTTTCCACTCTTTCCTCTCTTTTTTTGCGCCGTTCCCCTTTTGAGGAGCAGGAGAAGACGTGGCAAAGAAATGGGGGTTAAAATGACAAGAGGGAAAAGGTTTGGTAGTTAAAATTCTTTTTTATCAACGAGAGAGAGAGCTGAGAAAGTGAAGAGAAGAAAAGACGCAACAGAATAGAAAGATAAACCAGGTCTTTACAGGAGCGGGGCGGCGACGGGGGGCTGCTATTGTGAGAATCACTAAAACAGCTTTTCTCATGGACATTAAATGGACGTGCTCAAATATCTATGAATACTGATGGCCGATCAAAACGGATCATAGAGCACAATGACATCGCTGTCTGATAAAATCACATTACTAGTTCACTGGGGTCCCACACAACTATTGAGATTCTAATTCCCCCAAAAATATGGGAACGAAGTCTTGACGCACTTTGTTTAACTGCTTGAAAACAGTTTCTTTGAGTAACAAGAAGAGAAAACACTCCACTGCTTTTTCATCTTTTACTATATATGCTGCATGATTGTTTATATCGTTGCAAAATGTGAACTATATTATCACACAGCTCTATATATATAGTTTATCCAACTTTATCCGCATGCATACAGTAAACTCAGCAAAAATCAACTGCTTGATTGATTGTATCATTGCAAAATTCCCAGCTTTAAACCACTAAATGCACTGTAAACCCTAACGCTCGAAATACTTCATTGGTTTGAGTAGGACAAACTTAAATTAAACAAATGAGCTACTTTTATGAATATTTAGCACTTTCTTTTTCTTTCAAGTTCACAGAACTGATATATTTTAAGTAAACTGAACTGTTTCATTGTTTTGAGTTTTAAACTTAAAGGGTTAGTTCACCCAAAAATGAAAATTCTGTCCTTAATTACTCACCCTCATGTTGTTCCACACCCGTAAGACCTTCGTTAATCTTCAGAACACAAATTAAGATATTTTTGATGAAATCCGATGGCTCAGTGAGGCCTGAGCAATGACATTTCCTCTCTCAAGATCCATTAATGTACTAAAAACATATTTAAATCAGTTCATGTGAGTACAGTGGTTCAATATTAATATTATAAAGCCACGAGAATATTTTTGGTGCACCAAAAAAACTAAATAATGACTTATATAGTGATGGCCGATTTCAAAACACTGCTTCAGGAAGCTTCGGAGCGTTATGAATCTTTTGTGTCGAATCATGATTCGGATCACGTGTCAAACCGCCAAACTGCTGAAATCACGTGACTTTGGTGCTCTAAACAGCAGATTCGACACAAAAGATTCATAACGCTCCGAAGCTTCCTGAAGCAGTGTTTTGAAATCGGCCATCACTAAATAAGTCCTTATTTTGTGTTTTTGGTGCACCAAAAATATTCTCGTCACTTTATAATATTAATATTGAACCACTGTACTCACATGAACTGATTTAAATATGTTTTTAGTACATTAATGGATCTTGAGAGAGGAAATGTCATTGCTCAGGCCTCACTGAGCCATCGGATTTCATCAAAAATATCTTAATTTGTGTTCTGAAGATGAACGAAGGTCTTACGGGTGTGGAACGGCATGAGGGCGAGTAATTAATGACAGAATTTTCATTTTTGGGTGAACTAACCCTTTAATTTTAGTTTAACTGAAACTGGGCTGGGATTTCTATTTCCCAGCATGCTTTGCACATGGCACTCGAAAGGGAGTGTAAATGCTAAAATTAAGTAATGTTTTTTATTGTGCAAGATTAATATTAAACGGGCGATTTAGTAGTGATTAATGTTTTGTTATGCTAATTTAGAAGAGTTTCTGTTAATGTGGGTTTTTGGAGAGTTACCATCATGTTTACACTAATAAAAATGTTTACATTAGGTTACATTATAGTTTTGGATAAATGCATGAATTAGTGTACTTAAACATTTCAAGTTAAGAATAATTAAAATGTATGAGTACAAAATAAAAATCTGCCAGTTCTGCTTAAACTGATTGCCTCAAAGTGTTTGAGTTTTGCCAACTTATTCAGGTTTACAGTGTGGATAAACGCGTCCACTATATGAATAAATGTAAACATGACTATAAGGCATGAAGATAAAATATTATAAACATTAACATCATGATTTTCTGCTTTGATACATTGTGTTTTGTGAAAAGCGCTGCACAAATAAATTTGACTTAACATGCAATTTATTTAGGCTACTTTAGATTAATTAATTGATCACACAAATTAAAATGACATTTTTTGTTATTAAATAATTTTTTAGTGCAATTAATATGTTAACCAGCACATGAAATGTATCCAGTCACTATTTGTGCCTTTATTGCTTCAGCGTGTTAACTGTCAATACGGTTGCAAAATGCAAACTATATCATCACACAGCTCTGTAGTTTATCCAACTTCATCCGTAAGATGATATACAGTACAGTCCAAAAGTTTGGAACCACTAAGATTTTTAATGTTTTTAAAAGAAGTTTCGTCTGCTCACCAAGGCTGCATTTATTTAATTAAAAATACAGTAAAAACAGTAATATTGTGAAATATTATTACAATTTAAAATAACTGTTTTCTATTTGAATATATTTGACAAAGTAATTTATTCCTGTGATCAAAGCTGAATTTTCAGCATCATTACTCCAGTCTTCAGTGTCACATGATCCTTCAGAAATCATTCTAATATGCTGATCTGCTGCTCAATAATCATTTAATGTGTACAATTGTACAAAATATTTGTGTACAATATTTTTTTTCAGGATTATTTGATAAATAGAAAGTTCAAAAGAACAGTGTTTATCTGAAATCTAATCTTTTGTAACATTATAAATGTCTTTACTGCCACTTTTGAATGATTTAATGCATCCTTGCTGAATAAAAGTATTCATTTCTTTAATTTCTTTTCAAAAAAAATAAAAATAAAATTCTTACTGACCCCAAACTTTTGAACGGTAGTGTATAATGCTACAGAAGCTTTGTGTTTCAGATAAATGCTGTTCTTTTGAACTTTCTATTCATCAAGGAATCCTGAAAAAAACTGTTTTCAACATTGATAATAATCAGAAATGTTTCTTGAGCATCAAATCATCACATTAGAATGATTTCTGAAGGATCATGTGACACTGAAGACTGGAGTAATGATGCTGAAAATTCAGCTTTGATCACAGGAATAAATTACTTTGTGAAATATATTCAAATAGAAAACAGTTATTTTAAATTGTAATAATATTTCACAATATTACTGTTTTTTACTGTATTTTTAATTAAATAAATGTAGCCTTGGTGAGCAGACGAAACTTCTTTTAAAAACATTAAAAATCTTAGTGGTTCCAAACTTTTGGACTGTACTGTAAATATACTATATAGCAAATATATAAACTGTCTGATTTGTTTATTTTGTTGCAAAATGAGAGATTCTCCAGCTTTGTTGTTGTTGAGCTGTTAAAGCTCCACCCTCTTCTGGAAAGCGGAGCTCATTTGCATTTAAAGGGACACGCACAAAAACAGCGCGTTTTTGCTCACACCCAAATAGGGGCAAATTTGACAAGCTATAATATTTATTTCATTTTTTGAAGGTACTTTCACTTCCTCAAATAACAAGAGACCAACCGTAGGTCTGTATTTTTAAAGCATTCTTGAATGATATTTAAGTTCAGATCAATGCTCTAAAATGGAGGGAGGCAGTTAACAGGTTCAAACAGAGTTTGTTCTTGGAAAGTGTCGATGATGATGAACACACACCAACCTTTAATGAAGTCGATCTCCAGCACATCAGGCTCATTGGGTGAATCTTCTGGGTTCTTGGTCATTTGGTAGAGATCTGAAGGTGCGTGATTCTGACAAACAGAAACGATAGTTGAACATCATCATCATCATCATCATCATCAGGGTTTTATGACAGAGTTTCCCAAATTGTTGTTGATTAAAAGCTAATAATTATTTAAATCAAATGTCAAATTAAAATAAATTATTTGCAATAAAATTAAAACACTTTTATAAAAATATTACATATTTTACAGCAGAGAACTGTGAATGCGTTGTTAAATTATTGAAATGTTAACTTTATTAACTAATCATTAAATATGAACTCTCAGGGGCTTCAAGTAAATATTTGATCTCAAAGGGGTTCAGATGATGAGAACGTTTGGGAATCCCTGAATTACGAGAACAGATTTGACATTCTCAGAAAACAAAGGTTCTTTATTGGCATCTTTCCATCGCACAAAAGCTTCTTTAGATTATTAAGATGTTCTTCACACTAAGGTTCTTTAAAAGGTTCTTGATTTATTTTCATGTGAGCAAAAGACTCGAATAAAAGGTCACATGGTTTGAAAACCCATCAAGTCTTCATGCCAGACGGATGTGCTTCCACTCGATGAAGCCAGAGGTTTAACGCCACCTTCTGTGTGTGTGTGTGTGTGTGTGTGTGAGACTATGTCTGTGAGTGTGTGTGTCTCTGTGTAAGTGTAAGTGAGAGTGTGTGTCAGTATATGTGTGTGTGTGTTTAAGTGAGTGTGTCAGTGTGTGTGTTTATGTGAGTGCGTCAGTGTGTGTGTGTTTATGTGTGTTTATGTGAGTGCGTCAGTGTGTGTTTATGTGTGTGTGTGTGTTTATGTGTGTGCTTCAGTGTGTGTGTTTAAGTGAGTGTCAGTGTGTGTGTGTTTATGTGTGTTTATGTGAGTGCGTCAGTGTGTGTGTTTATGTGTGTTTATGTGAGTGCGTCAGTGTGTGTGTTTATGTGTGTGTGTCAGTGTGTGTGTTTATGTGAGTGCGTCAGTGTGTGTGTGTTTATGTGTGTTTATGTGAGTGCGTCAGTGTGTGTTTATGTGTGTGTGTGTGTTTATGTGTGTGCTTCAGTGTGTGTGTTTAAGTGAGTGTCAGTGTGTGTGTGTTTATGTGTGTTTATGTGAGTGCGTCAGTGTGTGTGTTTATGTGTGTTTATGTGAGTGTCTGTGTGTGTGTTTATGTGTGTTTATGTGAGTGCGTCAGTGTGTGTGTTTATGTGTGTTTAAGTGAGTGCGTCAGTGTGTGTGTTTATGTGTGTTTAAGTGAGTGTCAGTGTGTGTGTGTTTATGTGTGTTTATGCGTCAGTGTGTGTGTTTATGTGTGTTTAAGTGAGTGTCAGTGTGTGTGTGTTTATGTGTGTTTATGTGAGTGCGTCAGTGTGTGTGTTTATGTGTGTGCTTCAGTGTGTGTGTGTTTATGTGAGTGCGTCAGTGTGTGTTTATGTGTGTGTGCGTCAGTGTGTGTGTTTTTTTTGTGTACATCAGTGTGTGTGTGTGTGTCAGTGTGTTTGTGTGTGTGCATCAGTGTGTGTTTGTGTGTGTATGTGTTTATGTGTGTGTGCGTCAGTGTGTGTTTATGTGAGTGCGTCAGTGTGTGTTTATGTGTGTGTGCATCAGTGTGTGTGTTTTTTTTGTGTGCGTCAGTGTGTGTGTTTTTTTTTGTGTGCATCAGTGTGTGTGTTTTTTTGTGTGCATCAGTGTGTGTGTGTGTGTGTGTCAGTGTGTTTGTGTGTGTGCATCAGTGTGTGTTTGTGTGTGTGTATGTGTTTATGTGTGTGTGCGTCAGTGTGTTTATGTGTGTGCTTCAGTGTGTGTGTTTTTTTTGTGTGCATCAGTGTGTGTGTTTTTTTGTGTGCATCAGTGTGTGTGTGTGTCAGTGTGTTTGTGTGTGTGCATCAGTGTGTGTTTGTGTGTGTGCATCAGTGTGTGTTTGTGTGTGTGTATGTGTTTAGGTGTGAGTGCGTCAGTGTGTGTTTAGGTGTGTGTGCGTCAGTGTGTGTGTATGTGTTTATGTGTGTGCGTCAATGTGTGTTTGTGTGTGTGTGTGTGTTTATGTGTGTGTGCGTCAGTGTGTGTGTTTATGTGTGTGTGCGTCAGTGTGTGTGTATGTGTTTATGTGTGTGCATCAATGTGTGTTTGTGTGTGTGTGTGTGTGTTTATGTGTGTGTGCGTCAGTGTGTGTGTTTATGTGTGTGTGTGTGTTTATGTGTGTGCGTCAGTGTGTGTGTTTATGTGTGTGTGCATCAGTGTTTGTTTATGTGTGTGTGCGTCTGTGTGTGTATGTGTGTGTTTATGTGTGTGTCAGTGTGTGTGTGTACGTCAGTGTGTGTTTAGGTGTGTGTGCATCAGTGTGTGTGTTTATGTGTGTGTGCGTCAATGTGTGTTTAGGTGTGTGTGCATCAGTGTGTTTGTTTATGTGTGTGTGTGTGTGTGTGTGTGTGTGTGTGTGTGTTTTTGTGTCATATCAGGACACAAATGTGTATAATGACATGGGTTTGACATAGGTATTACAAGGAGAGGGTGACATATGACATATGACATATACCACTTTTCAAAAGGCTTATAAATCACACAGAATGAGTTTTTGTGAGAAAGTAAAAGTGTGCACAGTTTCCTGTGATGGTTAGGTTTAGGGATAGGGGTAGTGTAGGGGGAGAGAAAATACGGTTTGTACAGTATAAAAACCATTACGCCTATGGAATGACCCACAATTCACAAAAACAAACCTGTGTGTGTGAGTGAGAGTGTGTCAGTGTGTGTGTGTCCATCAGATGGTGTTTCCTCTGCCAATTACCCCAGATCACAGTGAGATGACAGTCGATGTCTCCTCAGCTGAGGTAAATTGCAGGGGAACTATGCAAAATAACCACCGGGTGCATTTAAATGGAAACCTTTACCAGACAAACATCATCATACGATAACTAATCTCAGTCCAAATGCACGTCGTCTTTACCGTCGCTTTAACTAAACGGCGTCTCTGACTGCGCTGCGCTACTATCTTTATTTTCTGCTTCAGCAGTACCTGTCCTGAGATAAAACTACAAGACGTCTGGAGAAACGGCCTTAAAAGCCATTTGAAGAACCGTGTGTCTGGAAGGGTGAAATTAGCGGGTAGAATTTGATCACAAGACTCTGACGTCTAAATGCTGTTTTCAATGTTTAAAGCGCTTTATCAGACGTATAAATCCATGCATTTGAAGTGTGATTCTATTGAAATGCAGGAGTTTGATTCAGTGTGAATCCAAATCGTCCCATAAATGAAATAAACGTCATTTTTTGTGTGCAATAACTTCGGCTTGTTGAATGCAGTCAATGAAAATTGTGTAAAAATGGAGAAAATGAAATGAGATTGTGCGTTTGTCTTCCCATCGTGCGACAGAAAGAGTCCGAATGATGTTTGCGGAATGGAAAATTGGTGCAAAATGTGTGACGTATCGGCTGATTTTATTAACGAATTTATGCTGAAATCAACCGATAATGTAAACAATGAATAGGACGATTTGATGCATTATCAACAGAATCGCGATTAATACAATTAATGACAAAAGACTTTCAGCTCAGGTGAAGCTCAACACCCTTCAGCGCTTGATATAATGTGATGGGATCAATGAATTTCAATTCTGACCCCCTGCCGGCGGATCTGGCCCTGCCCTATAACCCCGCAAGACAGGCGAAGGTAGAAATAATCCACGGAGAGAACGACAGGCGGACAGAGAGACAGAATTGGTGGCAAATGGTCCGTGAAGAGAACCATCATGTCGCCGGTGCGCGGCTCGATATGCTGCTTTATTCAGTTCGCCGTATATATTGTTGTCCTCCGAGGCGGCTGAGCGCCCATCCTGAAAGACAGCCCGCCGCATGAACTTAGAGCAAGTAAATTTCTCTCTTTCCACATGTTAGCTGCCTCATTTGCTTTCAATCAAAGCCCAGAGTTGAAAGAGAAGGGGGGAAAAAAGTGTCACGACGGTGGAAAGAATGAGTGAAGAGATGAAAGTGAAGCAGTGAGATCTGGCCACTGGATTGGAAGTGACGCGTAAATCGCCGTGTCCCGGACCTGAAGCGCTAACTGAGCTGTTGGTAAACGGGAAGGAGAAAATCTCCATCTGATAAGAGGAGGTGATTTGCATTTCCACTCAACAGGACTGAACGTCTTAATAACGTTGAGGTCTTTAACCCTATGAAGTCTGAATTTATAAGGCCTCGAAATGATCAACATGATCAAAATGCACATCTACTACAGTCCTTCTGTTGTCTGATTGATCATTTAGATTTTTATAATTATAAGTAGCCACGTTAAGCTCATAGATCAAGTGAAGCTGAACATTTACTGGACTGAAACAGCTTTGGTTTACTTGATTATCCATACATAATTTTTCATGAGTTTCAAATATGATCATCAGGCTTTGAGGAAGGTTTATTTGTTCATCTCTCAATCAGCATTGCATTATGTTTTAAAACTACAGAGGTTTGATCATAAAACTAAGCATTTAAACTTACTATTGGCAGATATTGATATTTTTATGCATTTTATTTAAGTGTCTGCTATACTGTTATAAATATTTTATTGATTTACATTACAAGCATCAGAATTTCATCACTTTTTGTCCATATAAATATCAGCATCTGCACCAAATTGCATATTTTTGCTCAGTTCTCAGTTTGAGTCTCTGAATAAAATTGAGTTGTTTTACCTCTATATTCTCATTATTTCATAATATATATGGGTCAGTGACATGACGGGTAATTTTTTTTGTCTAAAGGCCTTAATAATAATAATAAAAAACAAATATATGACATCCAAAGTATGTAAGGTAGTACAACTAGATCTCTTTTATTGAATTTAAAAGGTTTTAATTATATTTTGCTACATATAAAGGTATTTTCAAGTGTCAAAAGGTCATTCGGTTGAACCGTCCAAAGGCCAATACAGCCATTTCATTTGTGATCTTATATTGCAATAAATGTATATATTTTTTATTCTGGCATGATGTTATAACATCATATATCAGTGCAAAATGGTATTAAAATTATGTGTAGAAGTCGTTGCTTTGTTATGATAAAGAATGTCCGGAAAAATGAATTTCATTGATGTCATTCGGAGTAACCAAAATAAAGGGACCATTTTGGATCAAGTCATGCGGTCAGTATCATGTGACAGGATGTGACATCATTCAGACACCTGCAAAGGACCACATGGTCGTGAAACAAAGTAACTAACTCTCTCTTAACTATTTGAAAAATTCATGTTTTCACTTTCGCTCATATGCATTTATACGTCATTCGGTGCAACCGCTATAAAACATGAAAAATGTTGTAATATTTTAAAAACTTGTACTAAATATAAAATGTTTGATTGTCCTTTTGCTAGATATCAGCCTGTTAGCATTGTTTGAAAATATCATCATTCGGTGTAACCAAAAGTGTCATTCGGTAAAACTGAAATTTTGGTTAAAATGAATGACTTTTTTGGTGACAAATCTTGTAAAAAATGATAAAAGCAGTGTTAATTGATTATAAAAACCACATAATCTCATTGTTAACACTTAATAAAACGTCAAAATTAATTTCATCTCCATTATGTTTTTTTTTTACACTTTTAAAAACCTTATTCGTCAATGACCCATATATATATTATATATATATATATATGGATCTATAAAAGCCTAATGGATCAAATATGATCCACTCAAAACAACACATACACAAACTTATATATATATATATATATATATATATTGCCTAAAGGTTCACTTGAAAAATATATATATTCTTCAGACAATTTTTTATATTTTTACAGGGTTAAAATAATTCAGATCTGAACTATTGAATATTAAACGCTGAAAATGCAAAAAATTGCGCAAGTGCTTAAAAAATATGAAATAAAGACAAAACACACTGGCTATCACACACGTGTCCATCTCATCTCCGAGCTCACGAACAGAAAAACAAAGAAGAAAATGCTAAAAACGAAGGAAACAAGATGAGATGAGCACATTTGGAAATTAAGACATTCAAAAACATCCAAAAGGGAAGTGTGTTGATCACAACTATGAGTGATTGTAGTTTAAAGCTCCATTTCAGTTCTTGAAATCAACAAGTGAAAGGAGAAACGAAGCTTTTCAAAACTCTGAATCAATTGAACCAATTGCAAAATGATTCACTCATTCGAAGCGCTGGAAACGACACACGCTGCTGACCCCTGCTGGCCAAAACGGTGTGAATGCAATGAAAACATCTTTTACAAACCAATTACAAAAGTTTTTTTGAAAGTGTAATCTATCAAATGCAATTAACAAATATCATTACATATGAAGTGTCTTTATAATATGTGTTATTTTGTTCAATTGTAGGGCTTGTTTTACGAAGATTTTTAACTACAAAGCTTCCGTTTTATTAAACAAATGTGTCATTAAATGTCTACAAATGTATAAAATTGATCTGAGATCTGCTCATGGGTTCACGGAGAACATCAGCGAAATGTTTCGAAACATTTCCGACATAGCGAAGCCTCGTTTACTGAAATCACGTGACTTCGGCAGTTTGATACGCGCTCCGAATCACTGGTTCGAAACAAATGATTCGCGAAGGTTTCGAAGCTTCACGAGCTCACTAGTGAAAGTGCTGAAGCTCACTGCTCTACAGTCTACAGGAACGAACGGACACGTCCATGTGACGTCGAGGTTTGCGGTGACGTGGATCCCCTCCCGCGTCGAAGCCCGGAGCAAACAATGAGAGGCCACAATCATCCAGGCTAGCATGAAATCAGAAATGACCTCGGGCCGCTGCGATGACGGGTCACTGTCTGTGTGTCCACCATGAAACAAGAAACTAAAGAAACCAGCGGCCCAAGATGACCGGTTGTGTTTTAAGGGCCGAAGGTCACGACCCGAGTGGAAAAAAGGTCACTTGTACGATCGGTGCTGAACCTATTAATTCCTTAAATCTTGTGTGCCGTTATTAGTGTTATTTTAGTATCGTTGAGATGCTATTATAGTTTTTATTAATATTTTGAATATTTTTATGTTTGTTTTTGTCAATTTTTAGTTTTTATTTTAGTTGTTTTAATACATCAAGTTAAACTAAATGAAAAAGAGCTGAAATTACTGTTAGAGATGCACCGATACTAAATGTCTCCGCCGATGCTGACACCGATAGTTTGATTTTCTTAAGGAAAAAAATCTCTCCCAAATACTTCTGCAAACTATACAGCAGGAAATCCTCTTATTTGGTACATCGCCATATTATTAAAGGCTTAAAATGAACAACAGAGCCCAAACTATTATATTCATCTGCTATTTATTTCAGATATAATCTAGCAGATCTAGGCAGGTGGAGCTGGGGAGGTGGAGGGGTTCTACTAGATCACTGCAAACACTGACACAAGCAATTTCATTGTGCCAATCAGCTTGTGTCATGTGGTAATGATGTGTTTGCATGTACAGGACCGACCCGCCTGCGCCCTCTAGAGTTTCACAACTGAACTACATATTTATTTAAGATCAGATTAATATATTTCTGCCTTATTAAGAATGGATTGAACCGCATCGAAGATTAAGGAATGGATTTGGAGTCGCTCGCTGATCTCTTACCTTTGGATTCTCCAGAACTCCAGACTCATAGCTGTTGAAAGACAGGTTTTTATTAAGTTTTAGTGCAATAACAGCAGTGAGGAAACTGTATGTACAGTACTGGAGTGTGAAGAGCTTCACCTGATGTGCATGAGATTGGCATCCATACTCCACGGCGCCTTCGGCGTCACCGGCACAGGAATACCGTGTTTCTGAGCGG